>NW_019014357.1:0-12159 GCF_000150535.2 Carica papaya | reverse complement strand
GGGTCCAATCAAATTGATAGTTTTTTATGCACAATAAAACTTACGAGATTGATTAAAATCCAACATGGATCTCATTATCATTATCTATTTAAATCCGATTGAAATAATTTAAAATTATTTGAACAATTTACATACGTATAAATTTCTTAATAAAATTTGTAAGGTAATATAATTTTTCATAAGATACTCTTCTCACATTACTACGGCAAGTTACATTAATTGTTGTTATGATATTAATTAGTTAGTCATTTTTTGATAAAATTAAAACATATATTAATTACTAAAAAAACAAATAATAACCCAAAAAGAGAAAAAGACTAATCCAAAACTCGATTCCTTCAAAAATTAATTAAACTTTTTCTCAAATAAGAAATTGCAAGAAAAAAAAAATTTGGTGGTTGATTAATAAAATCAAATCCATAAATTAAGAAATTAAGCAGAACATGGAGAATTAATGAGATTAAAATAGAATTAAGCTAAACTTATCATTAATTACGATTAGCAATCATATTTAATCAAAAAATAGAAAAGAATATCTATAAATGCAATTAAAGATTTTGGTTAACATGTTAAATCTATTTGATTAAAACCAATTCAAGACTTAATTATTGACTATGAAGTTTCGTGGGCTCTTAATGTCATAACATTTTCTTGATTATAACTTTTCACTAGAAAATATTAAAATCTATATATATATATATAATATCATATTGTTGTCACAAAAATTGCTTAATTTATATAATGGGTATGTGTTGATTTAGTTTTTATTACTATTAATAATTTAAAAAATTATTTTATATGTTGTATTAATGGTTAAATCAAATTTTATTTTAAATTATGTAAGCATATGTTAATTACACGAAATAATTTCATTACTTAAAAAATCAATTAGTAATATGTACAAAACTATATAACATACATCCCGTCATTTATTTATTTGTATTATTACTATTTACATCATTCTTCGTAAAACAAAATATATAAGAAACAAGAAACTATTTGTATGACAACATTAGTTCGAGTTATATGATATATAATAAAGTAAAAACTTAAAAGACGTCTATCATATAAATTTTTACGAAGTATACACAACGAGACGAGATGAAGCGAGTTTTATGATTGTGGGCTGAGATGGAGCAGCGCAGGCGGCCACCCATTCGAACATCTGCGAAGAACACGGCAGCGTGATGAGTCCATCGGAGTCGATGATGCCGAGCTGTGGGTCTTTGAACTGGTTAAACAGAGCTTTAAACATGGGAGTAGACAAGCGTGTAATGGGGATTAAGTAACGAGTTCTTTGTTTCTCCTCACCCACGTAAACGACGACGTATTCAGTTGAGAATCGCTGCATGATGATCGTTATTAATCTTGTAATTAACCTGCTTAGCTTTTGGTTAATTCCAGGCGCCATTGGTTTTATCAAATTGTTTTCCTCGTAAGACTTCAAAAAAATATAAGCAAATTTTTTGAAGAGCAGAAATTATGAGAAGTAGTGGGGGATTGGGAAATATTTATAGTGGGGATTAAGTGGATAATTAGTATTTCATTCGGATTCGGTTTTAATAATCTCTGATTAACGTGAAATTAATCAATTAATTAATACTCAAATCCTTTTTCGAATGATTACCCAAAAAGACAAAAAATAAATAAAAACGCCGTTGCCGGGGATCGAACCCGGGTCACCCGCGTGACAGGCGGGAATACTCACCACTATACTACAACGACCTTGTTTGATTTTTTTTCTTTTACTAAAGGAAAAATAAAATAGTGGGACACCGTTTTCTTATGACTATGAATGTGATCGAGGAACGCAACTGAGAAGCACCTGATCAGACTACCGACGAAGACGACGACATGCTCACAGTCAGAGACGTAAGAGGAACATCTCTCTTCCTTTGTCATCAATTGGGTTTTGATTCATTCTTCTTCTACTACTCCACATGGTACTCTCCGCCATCGCTTCTCCACCAACAAGATGATCCCATGCTCGCCAACATCTCTCAGGCTCTCAAAAACCCTCAACCAAACAATCTACACTCCTTCATCAAGCGACTCCTCCCTTCCCTTACAGTAAATCACGTTACCGACCTCATCAACCGCAATCCTGACTCTCTTCCGGCTACCTCTCTCCTTTCCTTCTTCAACTTCCTCTCATCACAGCCCACCTTCCGCCTCACCGTCCACTCGTATTGCACCATGGCTCATTTCCTCGTTTCTCACCAAATGCTTCCCCAAGCGCAGTCTCTCATCAAGTTCCTCGTCTCTCGCAAGGGTAAGGACTCGGCTTCTTCAATTTTCGCTGCGGTGATCGAGACGAGAGGTACCCATCAATGTAATTTCGTGTTTGATGCATTAATGATTGCGTATACCGATATGGGATTTGTTTCCGATGCTATTCAGTGTTTTAGGTTGATTAGGAAGCATAATTTCAAGCTCCCGGTTCATGGTTTTGGATATTTGCTTAATAAGACGACGAAAGTGAATCCACCCATAGCTGTTTGGGGGTTTTATAAGGAGGTTTTGGATTCTGGGTATTTACCAAGTGTGTATAATTTTAACGTTTTGATGCATAAATTTTGTAAAGAAGGGAAATTGAAGGATGCCCAAATGGTGTTTGATGAAATGGGGAAGAGGAGGTTGCGGCCTACAGTCGTTAGCTTCAATACTTTAATTAACGGGTACTGTAAGGCAGGGAATTTAGAGGAGGGGTTTAGGTTGAAGAGGATTATGGAGGAAGAAATTAAAGTGAAACCTGATGTTTTTACCTTCAGTGTTTTGATTAATGGATTGTGTAAAGAGAGAAGAATGGATGATGCAAATGTTTTGTTTGATGAAATGTGCGAGAGAGGATTGATTCCAAATTTTGTTACTTTCAATATTTTGATTGATGGGCATTGCAAGAATGGGAGAATAGATCTAGCGATGGAAGTTTATCAGCAAATGTTGAAGAAAGGCCTGAAACCGGATTTGGTTATGTATAATACTCTCATCAATGGCCTTAGCAAGGCTGGGGATTTGGTCGAAGCAAAGAAGATTGTTAATGAGATGACTTCAGAGGGTCTAAAACCTGACAAGATCACGTACACTACCCTGATAGATGGATTTTGTAAAGAAGGGGATTTAGAATCGGCTTTAGAATTGAGGAAAGAAATGGTTGAGAAAGGGATCGAGCTCGATAATGTGGCTTTTACAGCCCTTATTGCAGGTCTGTGTAAAGAGGGGAGAGTTACTTATGCAGAAAGAACACTGAGGGAGATGTTGGATGCTGGCATAAAACCAGATGATGCCACATATACAATGGTCATTGATGGTTTTTGTAAGAAGGGTAATGTTGATATCGGTTTCAAGTTGCTTAAGGAGATGCAGAATGATCAGCATACACCCGGGGTTGTAACCTATAACGTGCTCTTGAATGGGCTTTGCAAGAAGGGGCAGATGAAAAATGCTGACATGCTGTTAGATGCTATGCTCAATTTAGGGGTGGTTCCTGATGACATTACGTACAACATCCTATTAGAAGGCCATTGCAAGAACGCAAACTCGGTAGAAGTTAATAAATTAAGAGCCGAGAAAGGCCTTGTCTCTGATTTTGCTTCATATAAGTCACTAATTAATGAGTTAAGAAGTTCGAAAGATCATAGAAAGAGATGATTGCTTCATGACTTCAGAGCTTATTATCCTCCAGGCAGTTTCACTTAACTGGAAAATCAGTGTCGATATTGAGAATTAACTTATTCTTTTCTCGTTCCAGTTAGATTTTATTGCTGATTTGAAGTCTGGGCAAGCCCTGGTGGAACTGAAAGTTAACATATATCTGAATCTTCAAAAGGTATTACTTTTCCTACAGGAGCTAATTGCTCGGTTTAAAATGAGTCTAGGGCTTGTGAAGCATCTCATTTAACTGTTTTTTTTTTTCAGGTCTGAACCTGTATTTAAGATAACAATTGAAGTAAAGTTTGGAAGGCAAATCTTGAGAAACATTTCATTGCTGTTACATGCCTCGGTAAGTATGGAAGTAAACTTTCGAATGAAGGCTTGTGAACCATTTTAATTTGACTGTTGTACATGTCTGAATTTATGTATATAATAACCAAGGAAGCTGTTCTTCTAGTCTGAAATTTTATGTTGGTAACTGTGGAAGCTAAATAATTATTTGGCTAGGCCAAGAGACCTGTGTGCCTGTCTTAGGAACTGTCCAAATTTGAGCCATGCTTATGCCAATTATCTGAACTTATTCTTGAGTTAGAATCAGATAATTCTCTGTCAGCTACTTTCATAAACCAACTTATTAGGATGTACATCTTGGATCTTAGGAATACTTAATGTTTTACAGTAATCTTATGTTGTAATTTTCTAAGATTATTTCTCAAAACATTCTATTGTATTATGCTGAAGCAACATATAAGAGAAAGATTACACCAAGAAACTCTAACTTTATATCCTTAATTTGTTAAGATAATGATAGAATTTAGGAGGAAATTTTGGAGGGTCATTATATAAGAGTCAACCAAGTCCAGGATTATGTGGAATCACACATCATTATCACTTTCCTATCTCGAATCCTATGCTCCCCCTCAAGTTGGGTTGTAAATACTGAAAAACCACAGTTTGCTTAGAGTTATTCAAAGATGGTTCTTGGAAGGACTTCAGTGAGGCTCTTAGCAGTCTATGATTTTGTTGGCTTGTAGATCACTTGAATAATTGAATTTTCAATTTCCTCTGAAATAAAGTGGCTACCAATTTTTGTGTGTTTTGTCCGATCATGATGCACATGATTCTTTGCTACGATAAAGGTAATCTAGTTGTCACAATATAGGTTGATAGATGTCTCAGTGATCATACCCAATTTCCCAGAGAATCTCTTTATCCACTTACCTTCACAAATTTCCGTTGCTAATGTTTTAAATTCAACTTCAGCGCTACTTGTAGAACCAGGTTGTTTTTTGCTTCTTCATATAATTAAGTTCCCAAAAGATAGGAACAATATCGGAAATTGAATCTTCTATCCTTCACATCTCCTGTCCAATCTACATAAGAAAAAACAGAAATATCCGGATTGACTTGATTGAACTAGTATGAACAGATTAATGTAAATTCCAACTTTATGATGCTATTACTTACGGAAACTATGTGAAACTTATTGTCTTTGAAGTAAACCCAGACTTTTTTTTTTCATGTCGCTGGGATGAAGAAATTCTTGTCCAATATGAACTTTCTGCTTTTGATTTGAACCAGAAAAAGAAACTTATTCTTAGAGCACAAAAGCTTATATACAGAAGTAGTATCCAATTATGGATGTTTAAGACTTATATTCTCAGGTAATCTTATGTATATTTGTTGAAGACTTGAAGGGTAGATGATTGAAGGTGCCACTGTCTTCTTGACAACTCTCTGGTAAGTTCTTGTCTGCCACTGCACCAGAAAATGTTCGAGGAAAAGACTTTCACATTCTTCGTACAAGATGTCGTAATCTAATATTGGAATACTCTTATCTTATACTTGGAATATATTAATTCTTCACCCCAAAAAAAAAAAAATTTGAGAATTTTTAAACAAATTGAGAAATACTTCAAGTTCTTCGAAGCTCGATGTAATGCGAGGAGCCCTAAAAAGATATAGTAAGCCCGATAGAGAAATACTTAAAGTTCTTAGAAGCTCGATGTAATGCGATGAGCCCTAAAAAGATATCGAAAGCCCAATAGAGTAAGTAATGACTCAAAGTACTGCCTTCCCTATGAATGTAGAAGACTATGACACTTCAAACACAATTTATGAGATCTTTTATCATTATTATCTTTGAAAAACAGTTTGACCCACAAGTATGATCAAATTAAATATAAATTTGAAACAAAAAAATTTCTCAAAGTTGTTATGAAATGTAAGAAATGATTTAGGGTTTGAGTTGTGAAACTTAGGTTAATAAAGGCAATGATTTATTGTCATTAATTATGAAGCCAGCTAGGTTGAATTTACAACTAAGAGGACTACAGCTGCATCCACCATGAATATATACATACATACATACCCTTATGAAACTTCTGTTTACTTGTGGAAATTTCTCTTCTTCTCCCTCACATTTAATGATGAGAAGTGCATTAAATTTCCTTGCAAAATAAAAAATTTTAGACCCAACCCCAAAAAAAAAACTTTACACCAAACCAAATCATAAACTTGGGACAATTTTTTCTAAATTAAATATCTAAAAATGTTGGAAAAGTAGTGAAGTTATGAGCTTGACTTTGATTTGATTTTATTGCAATTCAATTTCTATTTTATTATTGTATAATTTGATTTTTATTATTTTATATCTATATAATTATTGATTTTTTATACTATTATTTTATGATTTTTTTTTATTTTATTTTTTTTTTCAAATTTTAATTTCTCTAAACTCGAACCCACTTGTGTTTATGTCTAAAATATCATATTTGTGCATTTATTCTTAAAAATTTTGAGGCTACATTTAGTATATTAAAAACATTTTTTGAAATTAAATCATATAATTCCATAATTACAAGAAATTAAATGTTCCATCTACATCAAAAAAATACAAAAAAAAAAAACAAGTTGTTAATTCCAGCTGTTAAATGTATTGATTTATAAATTATGAATTATAATTACTTAATATATAAAAATTAGTCACAATTTACATATTTTATATAGACTTTGTTATTCTTACTTGTTAAGAAAAGAATAATAAAAACACTGTACTTAAATTATATATATAAAATTGTAATCTCATATTATGTATATGTATATATACATACACTTTTATACAAAATAATTAATTGGGAATTAATGAAATTATTAGGAAACAAAACTTTTTTAAAGAGGGAAAAATATAAATCATGTTTGAGTTGTGAAAATGGGTGGGTTTTGGTGGGTCAAATTTCAAACCACAACACAAGTTGACAACCTCAATTTATTGTGGCTCTTTCTCTCTCTAACTCTCTCTCTCTCCTCCTTTAGACAGACATACCCAATCCCAATAACACCACCAATCTCCACTAAAATACAAACCCATGTTGACCTCTTGACTTACAACCTATATAATATAATATAATATATATATATATATATATGTATGTATGTGTGTATGTATACATCATTGTGATAGAAAAGTAAATTTCAACTCTCACCCATTATAGATTTATTATATATTATGTTTTCTTTATTTTTTTTTTTTTAAAAAAAAAGAAAATTGATTTGTAAGACTTGATATTGGGTTTTACTCGTTTGGTATTTTGTACAAATAAATTTAATATTTTATTTTTTTCTTAAAATTACTAATTAATTTAAATTATTTACGTTTAAAAAATTAATAATACAATAAGTATTTAATTTAATTTAATATAATAATTTTTTTTTAATTATCTTCTGAATTTATTATTATTTTTACTCCAATATATTTAACCTATTTATCATAGATTAGTAAATTTGGGATAAAATTCCTTCTTGACCTTTGACTATGATATAGATATTCATCAACCAAATGCAAACTAAAAACAGAGACGACAAAAAACCAGCAGAAGAGAGAAGACAGTGATGTTCTGTAGATGGTGATGTATGTATATATATACATATATATATATATATATGTACGCGTGGAAAAAAACATGCATGATTGGGGACCAATATTCTATATACAGCAAATATATATATATACATGTTGTGTCTGTGTGTGTGGGTGGGTGGGTGGAAAACGCAACCGTTTTATCTTAGGCGCCTTCAATTATATACATATCAAGTAGTCCTGCGCTCGCAGGTTGGCCGCTAGCCGCTAGCTGTTGCTTTAACAAATATCAGCATATATATATATATATATATATTATATATGTGTGAGTATAACGATGATGATTCAAAGAAGACGGTAGTGTTCCCGTCCACAGAAAAAGAAAGAAAGAGAATTATATTTCAAATATGTTTATATATAATATATATATATATATGTGTATATGTATCGCATTATTTGGGTCTTCAAATTTAGTTGCTTTCTGCAGAAAGTGAGATTCTAAGGTGGGCGGGCGTGCGTTTTTTTTTTTTTTCCTTGCTGCATTAATGTGTTAGTTTCTCGAGAAAACTGGCTGAAAATGATTTTCCCGAATACAACTTTCGCTTTTGCCAGCTGTTTCATCACCATCTGATTCCTTTCAACCTTTCTTTTTGTTTCTTTCCCATTTACACAGTTACAGACATACGTATATACACATACATATATGTGTATGTACACACACGTTATATGAATCTGTCTATGTACGTACGTGTATATACGTAGGCACTCGTTATATGAATATAAGTTACTATTATATTTATAAGTTATTTCGAAAAAAACATTAACCATATAACATGTTATATTTATATTTATCATTTATATATAACTAACGGAGTTTAGTATAATAATTTATTATATATTAAAAAAATATATCATAATGACCACGTGCGATAAATATAATTATTAATTTTAAATTATTATTTATATATTAAAATTTATAATCGTGAGGTTGTCGGGAATTTTTTACTACAACCAAAATTTGAGTCCCGAAAAAAAAAAGGTCGGCCAAATAGTGTAAAAAAACATGTCGTCCACCTGGCATGGACCCACATATGTCCTGGGCCCCACGATTTTCGCCTAAACTAAATCTTTGTACTACACCTATTTTGACTTACTCCTACCTTGGCTATAAACCTATTTAAGAATATACATATATATATATATATATGTATATAATATTTTGATAATATCAAATAATTGATTAAACCGATGAATTTATTAAATTTTATGTAAGGTTAAATTTTAAAAAAATTAAAAAAATTAATATTTGAACATAAAAGATATAATTCTAATATAATTTATAAATATATTATAAATTAATAATTTAATTTATTAATGCGTTACTAGAATATTTAGTAATTAAGTTGCATTATATTTTAACGAATTTATTATTTTTATGTGTGAAAAGAATATTTATTAAATATATATTGGTTAATTTTATAAATTAAAATATTAAAAAATTAGAAAACAAATTTAAAAAAAAAAAGAAAAAGAAAAAGAAAAAGAGAAGATAATGATAATAGATAACCTATTTTCTGCCCATATTGTTCCCCTCTTTCTTTTTCTTTTTACCATACGTCTGCGTTTTGCCCATTGTCCTCTGTCGTTTTCATCCCTTTGGGGCTACCCCCTCCATTCTTGCTTCCAGCCCATTCCAGCCTTTTAATCTTTTTATTCTTCCTTTTTTTAAAAAAAAAGAAAAATATATCTCTTGAAAATAATTACCCTTTTAATTTAATTATAAAAAAAGAAGATTAATTCCCGCTTAAAAATAAATGAATAACATGATCTTCACATCCTCACATATATACATTAGTCTCTCTCGACTTATACAATACGATAATATAAGGTGCAAATTACCTCAAGTTCCACACATCGACGTACAGGCCCCACAGACATCAGTGGTTCCAATACGTCTAATGGTTTAATCAACACCGTCGGATCAGATCAAGTACGACATGATCATCATCACTCGCATTACATGTGCGTCGTCACGTTTTACACGGAAGGAACTACCGAAAAATATCTTCCCGAGTCCCCGCCAGTCAGTGACAGGCTTAAGCTGATATGCTACAATCAGCCTTACCGAACCCTATTCTCCTATTGGCCAGATCAAACTCAACCCAGAGATTTTGCTGATGAACGTTCCCGATTATGTTGCTTGCGGCACCAAGCATGCTCGACCGTCCGATTCCCAAGCAGTGGACCCCACCGCCCACGTCGGAGAGAACTCGTTCTTTCTCTACCAGAATCTCCACTCCCTTCTCAAATTCCAACACCATGTCGCCTATCAGCCGTCCGATCTCCATCGCGTTTCCGTCAAAACAGATGTCGGATACTCCACCGTACACGTAACCCTTCTTGAGCTGTCGCCCCACCAATCGCACAACCTCTGCCCGCACCTTATCATACGCCTCGTCCACCAGGTACGTGAATTCCGATCCTGAGTCAACCATGGTTTGACCCGAACCGCCGGCGTCGGGTCGGAAAGCGGACGCTGAAATGTTTAGCCGTTTGCCGCCAATTCTCATTCCTTGCATTGGAACAGTGTAAGCTAAGGGGTCCAAGTTGGGCATCTGTTGACTTTGAGGGAAATTCAAGATGCTTACGTAAGTAAACCCGCGTGAATTCGGGTTTTCCCCGAGATAAAACGATCCTTTCGGAGTGTACCCGACTTGATTCTTCCGGGTCGGTACGCAATACGAGAATTTCGAAATTTTGGCCTGAGAAGCGAATGAAAGCCGGCCGAGATTCATTCCCAAAATACCCCTGTCGTCGCTAGACTCCGTTGCGCAACCGAGGATCAACGGAGGGGTACTTTGGGAAGGAGAAAAGGTAATTTTTTCTCTGACGAGATTGCCCTCAGCCAACGTCCCGTCGGCATAGAAGTATGAGTAGTGGCAAAGACGATTCTGGTCGCAGGACGTCGGGAGGGTAAAATCTGGAATCCGGGGCTTGCAGAGCGGGTGAGTACATGGCAAAACGGAGAAAGAGGATGAAAGAGAAGGATCAAACGACGTCGTTGGAGGTGGCTGCTTCGGCGCCTTTTTGTGACACTGAATCCAAGAGAGCTGGCTTCCTGTGTCGAGCACCATCTGCTGGGTCT
Source organism: Carica papaya (assembly GCF_000150535.2). Next base: position 1,501 of record NW_019014357.1, on the reverse strand, counting down.
GCGGCGGAGTCCCGATAGGCAGAGAAACGATCAGAGCCATCGAATACTTGAAAGCTAACCTGTAGTTATACGACCCCGTTTTGGCTACTCTCGGGTTCTGTTTAGGTCGGAAGATGAGAGAAGAGGAAAAAACGGAAGGGTGGGAGGAAAGAGAGACTGCAGTGAGAGGAAAAGACAGAGAGAAAGTCTTGTTTGATTTCAAGCTTTCCTCGGCTGAAACAAAGAAGGAAGTGGTTAAGAAGAATAAGAAGAAGAAGAAGAAGAAAAGCACTGTTCTTTTGCAGAGAATCGCCATTTTTTACACAGAGAGAGGGTGGTGGGTGATGGTGAATTGATGAGCACAGTGAGAGACTTCGAAGGTGGGGGGGTTATATTTATACGGGAAGAAGATGGAGAGAGAAGTGAATAAGACGCAAGTAGAGAAGGAGACGCGTTTTCTGCATTCAGCCGTTAGATCTCGGAGTGCTTTGATGATGAGGGATTATTAATTGTTGCTAGTTTGGTTGATGTTCTTCATCTGCTGCCCCTGTATTTTTCAGAAGAAAATAATAACTCATTCATAATAGTTAAATTATAATTTTTTTTTAAAAAAAAAAAACAAATTATTATGGCGAATTAATTTATTCTTACTTGTAATTAAATCCTTTTTACGTTATAATTAATTAACTCTTTTTTTTTTGTAATTATTTATCAATCTTTATCCCCAAAGAAATAATAGATTCAAAGCATAATAAATTATATTTTACGTCATAAATTATAATACACTTTATTTACTATCATCTTTTTAAAAAAATATAATTATCATAAAAAATGTATTAGAATAATATGATAATTTAATGAATGTAAGTTATTTTGAACGTTTTAGTTGACTTGATTTTTTGGTGTTTTAAATTATTAATTGAACTTTTAATCTATAACAAATTTTAAATACATAAAAGGTATTTAGATACATAATTAAATTATTTTTCAAAATTTTATAATAAATTATAAGTATTTGATCAAATTGAAATTTCAAAGGTTCAAATTTTAGTAAAATAGTTAAAAATTTTAATTAAAAAGTTATTTAAATGCAACACTTTTTATGTTATGAGTAGTTTGGTAATGGTTAAAATAAAAATTTAGTCATTATATTAATTATTTTTATTCAAATTGAGTCATTGTATTTTTAAAAAATTTTCAATGCAGTCTCTCTCATCAATATAAACTAACACCGGTAACTTACGTGCTACGAGTTAAATTTATCGACTATATAACATATTTTGATTTGTTTATTGAACGTCACTTTACATATCACGTGATATTAAAAAATTAGATTTGGATTAGCCTACGAATAAAAGAAAACTCCATCTCTTATATTCTTTTATCTTGTCATCTTCTACTCACGGGTTCCTAGTCAATTCACCCATTGAACTTCTGTATCTCTTAAGCTAAATGACCATCCAAATTATTCCTAAATCTTGTTCGTTTTTTCTTCGCTTCACTCTAGTTATTTTCTCCTTAA
>NW_019014356.1:40852-51889 GCF_000150535.2 Carica papaya | reverse complement strand
CCTTTAGACCCAAATTGGATGGTATTCATTTTTGCAGAATATCTGATGTGTGCAGATAGTCACTGGAAGAAGATTTTACTGCTGAAGAGGTCTTTGATGGTTTAAAATCTTGTGATGGTAATAAAGTGCCGGGTCCTGATAGTTTTGGTATGAATTTTTTATTGAGTTTCTAGCCCCTACTGCAGGAGGACATTATGGCTGTTTTCAAGGAGTTGCACTCCAATTGAAAATTTATTAAATCCTTAAACATCACTTTTGTCACTCTTATTCCCAAGAAGAGTGGTGTAAATGAATTTAAGGATTTTAGACCTATTAGTTTGGTCGGGTGTATGTATAAGTTTGTTGCTAAGGTGCTGGTTAGAAGACTTGCAAAGGTGATGGGGGTGGTTATTGGAGATTGTCAACATGCTTTTGTGGATGGTAGACAGATTCTTGATGCTATAATGGCCACTAACGAAATGGCTGATGACCTTATGATGAACAGAAAGAATTGGTTGGTTCGTAATTTGACATGGAAAAAGCCTATGACCACATTAATTGGAATTTTGTTGACTATATACTTTTTAGGATGGGTTTTGGTTTGAAGTGGAGAACATGGATGAAGAATTGTATCTCTACCACTTCTTTTGCCATTCTTGTGAATGGAGACCCCTCAACATTTTTCAATGGATCTACAGGTTTAAGACAAGGCGATCCTTTATCTCCTCTACTCTTCGTTATAGTAATGGAGGCTCTAAATGGTCTTTTGGATAGGGTAAGGGAACTTCATTTGATCAGAGGTGTTTTGGTTGGAAAAGAAGAGAACACCATCGAAGTATCTCACTTATTCTTTGCAGATGACACCCTGATTTTCTGTCAACCAAAAATTAAGAATCTACTACATCTAAAATGCACACTTCTGTGTTTTCATGCTGTTTTTGGACTCAAAATAAACCTATTTAAATCTGAAATTGTTAGAATCAATGGCAGTGGGATGCTGGACTGTTTGCTGCTGTTTTGGGGTGTAAGGAGGTAAAATTCCCTTTTAAATATCTTGGAATTCCTCTGGGTGCTAAATACAAAGATCTCATGTTTTGAGAGCCAAAATTGGATTGTTTGAAAGAAAACTTTCAGGGTGGAAGAGAAATTTCCTCTCTAAAGGTGGGAGATACACATTAATCAAGAGCACTTTATCTAATCTCTCAATATATTATTTATCAACAATTACTATCCCTGCTAAGGTGGCGAAAAGATTGGAAACAATACAATGTAGATTCCTTTGGGGTGATGGTGATGATGTTCGGAAATTCCATTTAGTAAAATGAGACAATATCAAAGAGCCTGCCAAATTGGGGGGGGGGGTTTCATAAGGCTTTACATGGTAAATGGTTGTGGAGATACTTGAAAGAAAAAAACAGTTTGTGGAGGAGAATTGTACATTCAAAATGGGGTAATTTCATGATGAGCAGGACTGGCTGTAGAATTACAATCCCTCATGGGAGAGGACTGTGGAGAAAAATTCCGATGCAATAGACTAATTTTCAGCAATGTTTTTCATGGAAACTGAGCAGAGACAACAAGATTTTCTTCTGGGATGATGATTGGTTGCAGGATGGGTAGCCTTAGAAGTATATTTCCCAGTATTTTCAGCATTACTCAATCCAAGAATTTGCGTGTGGAGAATGCTGTCCAGTTTGTGAATGATAGAGCTGTGTGGGATATCAAAGTTTCCCAGAATTTGAATGATTGGGAGGTGGGTGAGTTTGAAGAATCAATGCAGATTCTTGAAAAGCAGGAGGTATCTATGTGTGAGGACCAAATCTGGTGGAAACTTGAGGATAACAGATTTTTCTCTGTCCGATCTCACTACAAATTCCTATGTAGAAAGAATAGTGAGGGTAGGGTTATTTTCCTGGCAAAATAAATATGGAAAACGGAAGTTGGTAACGAATCTTGACAATTGATAAACTGAAAATTAGAGGAAGGATCCTGGTTAATGGCTGCATCTGTTGTCTTCAAGCTAAGGAAACTTGCAATCATCTTCTTTTGTGTTGTCTGACTGTGCACAGTTTGTGGTGTATGATTTATCGTTTGTTGGGAATTGAGTGGGTAATTGTTGGATCTGCTAGAGAGAAAATTTGGGCATGGGATGGACTATCTGTAAAAAATAAAATTGCGAACTTGATTCTATTGACAGTTTTTTAGGTTATATGGAAGGAGAGGAATGGTATGGTTTTTGACAATATTGAAAGTAGTATCAATAGAATGAAAAATAGATAGTTACGTTATTTTGGGTCAATATCATTTAGTCATGACATTATCAGTGATGTGGATTTTGAGAATGTCATTAATACACTAACACGGTTGTAAATCCTCTTTGTAAATGGGTAGTACTCCCTCTCTTGGTACCTTGTTTATATATATACATTATTTTTTTATTTTTTATTTTTAAAAAGTGCTTCTTCTATACAAAAATATTTACAAGTCAGGTAGTACATCCAATATTCTTCTAAAATCATCTCACCCATATATATCATGACCCAAAATTAGAGATGCAAGAGTTTGTAACTGCTTGTCTCTAATTTTACTAATATCCCCTTACACACCAATTGAACGCTCTATTGTTCCTCTTTTTCTACACCACCCAAAAAATAGCCAAACAAATTAAAGTGGCAAGTTTTGGTCTGATCCCCACCCTGGTCCAAGCCTAGAGTTCATTTTTGACCGAGTCTCCAATCATCCAATTAATATCCAGTAAGCTGTACACCATATGCCAAAGACTATCGATCACGGGCACCAATGGAGTGAATGATTGCAAGATTCAGCAACTTCCATATAGAGGTAGCAACCATTGATCATAGTATGACCTCTTCTCATCAACTTATCTATAGTAAGAATACATTCTCGACCCGATTCCCAAGAAAAAAAAAACAATTCTTAGTGGCACCTGTGCTTTCCAAATCTAACAAACTGGAAACTTCGAGCCAACCTTCTCCTTATTAGCCAAATAGCCATAGAAGAGCTTCACAGTAAAGATACCATCTTTTTGAATTTCCAAGTGATCTTATCTTTGTGGTTTTGTAATTGCACAATCAGCGTGAACTTGTAGTGGCATTGTGAACTCATCAATCTCCCAATCATTCAAATTCCTAACCAAATTAATGTCCCAACCACTCCTCCCATCCACTCCCTTAAATACCTCTTCAACCACCACATTCTTTCTCCCTACAATCAATACGTCTTCATAAGACTACTCCTAACAATCCATATATCTTCCCAAAAATTAATGATATTATCCCTCCTATGCTTCCACTGTATACCCTCCATTAACTGCGTCCTACCCATGCAAATACCCTTCCAAAGACCCACCTCGTGAGGCTTGCCAGACACCCTACCAATCCCCTTCCCAACAATATCCCCCCACCTTGCCTCAATAACCCTGCACCACAACCTCTCATCCTCCGAATGACATCTGCACAACCACTTCCCCAACAACGCCTTGTTTAAATCCATCAAAAACCGAATACCCAAACCCCCTCTTCCACTTTGGTAGTTTCACCTCGTCCCACTTCACCAAATGATATTTACGGCTTCTATCGTCGTCCCTTCATAAAAAGCGACATTGTATATTCTCAAACTTCTTTACAATTTTCACAGAGATAGTTAAACCAGATAAATAATAAATAGAAAGATTTTTAAGAGTGTTTTTAATCAAAATTAATTTTTTCCCTTTTGAAAGATAGTTTCTTTTCCAACTTGCAAGTCTTTTCTCAAATAAATCAATTATCGGACCCATGATTTTACATCCTTAAACTTAGCTCCCAATGGTAAACCCAAATACTTAATAGGCAAATTGACAAGTTTGCAACCAAGACCTCTAGCCAACCTGTCACCATTTCCCTTACTCCCCAGCATCACCAATTTAGACTTACACAAATTGATATTCAGTTCAGATCTAGCTTGAAAACATAAAAGAATACATCTCAAATTCATGACCATCTCTTCTTCTGGCTGACAAAAGGTAAGGGTATCATCAACAAATAATTTTAATTTCTAATCTATTTATATAATCTAGAGTTAACTAATTATGTATCATTTCTCCCTTGATTAATAAAACTTGGTAATAGATTTGGAAGCGCCGAATGATTTAAAACCTTAACCTTCAAGTTTCTCCTTGAGAATCAGTCATTTTCTTTAATACCAAAGGTTGTCAAAGTAGTTTGAGGTAAATACTCTTTATGGCGAGTGATTTTCATTTTATCCCATGTTCAACTGCTGGTTGTCTCATTCTTGCTAGATTTTGATCAATACTATATTCTTCTATCCACGCATCTAACATGTCATACTAGTTACAGTATTCTTCCATTGAGTTAAGCTAATTGAAAAAGAAGTTGGGATCCTTCAAGATAAGGAGTTTTTTACCATTACCTTTGGAGTAATATCTCTAGTATTATCTTCAATATGTCTCCTATTAGTTGCATTGTCGTTGGCTACTTTCAGGTTTCAAACTGATGGAGGTACTTGAATAGTGCACAAGAGTCTTAATTTTTAAAAATTTTCAATTGCCTTTTGCATTTTCTCAAATCTAGTAGTGGTGTCTGCCTCATACATATTTTGATTAGCAATTAATCTGACTATAGTGACTATCTTTAAAGTTGTTATATGTAATTTGCAACTTAGACGAGATGACAAATTAATTAAAATTTTCTTGAATCAATGTTGAACTAGTCTAATTGAAGAAAGAATCTGGCCTAGTCACAAGTGCTAGAATGTTAAAACATTACTAACCGAGCAAGTAAGATTCGTGGTTGGACGAGCGCAGGGCTCATCTATTAATGTTCAATCATTAGATGGTGACAATTTTTTTTTTCAAGTGACTCGATGAGAGGTAGGGGTTGCAAGTCAAAGGTTTTTGCAAGTTGTGATTTCGATGAACGACAGGATCAAGGAGATTTGTAATGCGGTCATCTAGAACTTCCGGTGATGGCTATGGGATTTACCTCTTAATGGTCATTAGGAACTTGCAATTGCGACTTATAGGCTTCATAGTTTCACTATTTTTTGTTTTCTTTTTTTGTTTTTGTTTTTTATTCTTTACTTTTTATTTTTAGTTTTCTTATTGATGAGTATAACTTATTCTCTGGCTTTGTGATCTTTTTCTGTCCTTAAATGCTTTAGTAGCTTCTTTTAAAGAACAAAAAAATAGGGTTTTGAGTTTGTAGGATGTGGATTATTTTAATTTTTTGTACCCATTTGATGTAGGACAAATTATAATTAATTTGTATACATAAGGATTTGAGAATAAAAATGTTAACATCTCATATAGGATTTCTTAAGCATTACATATAAACAACTCTAGATATCATACTTAAGAACTTGATTGTATTAGACAATTAAAAAAAAGTTGAGAAAATTATCAAAATATGTTATTAAATAAGTGTGCTCTGCCTCAAAAGTGAGATTACAAAAGATATTTATAATGTTTTCATAGGAACTACTACCAAATAGAATTAAATTGAGAAATACTAATGGTGATAGGATTAGGAAATAAAATTACTAATATAATAAATAAAAAAAATAAATAAGAAAAATAAAATTCTAAGTTATTGAAGAATAGGAATGCTATTGTGGTTTTACATCTCATAATAATATCTTTACTGTCTTAATATTTTATGCCAGGTTCCAAAATTTCTTGCAAGAAGTGGTTCCCATAAGGTTCGTTATCCTTTCAGATCTATTATTTTTTCAATCTAAAATCTTGTTATTCTTTTTTTTTGCTCGCTTCATTCTCTCAGAAAGGTGTAGTTATATTGTGAGGAACGGTTGAATGTGTACTTGTTGAATATTACAATTCTATATATATAAGTTTTCTTTAATAGAAAATGAGATAAACGATTAATTACATAGAATGTATTTTACCATAATATCTTTTAACCTAATTAAGTATATTCTTTAGCACTTCATCTTCAATTGGGGAATAGATATTATCCAACTTTAACTTGCCAATGATAGTTTGAAATGCTAGATTACTTAAGTCTTTAATTAACACATCTACAAGTTGAGAGATGGTCGGCATGTGTGGGGCACATGTTAGGTCACTGTCTAGTTTTTCTTTGATGAAATATCTGTCAATAATATATTTGGTCTTATCATAGTATACCGGATTATAGGTAATACTATGACCGATTTATTGTCCCACTTGATATTTAAATCTTCTAATTTCTTTGTTGCTCGGATTTCTGATTTTGCATTCAACTTTGCAATTATATTTTGCTTCTTATTCCTTCATATAGCCAAGATATTCTCAAGAAGGTATAGTAACTTGTGGTAGATTTTCTATCTACTGCTGATCCTCCGTAGTCTACATCTATATAGGCTTTTAAGATCAACTTGTCATTCTTCATAACATGATCTCTTTTCCAGGTGACTTTTTTAGGTTTGCAACACTCTATATGCTGCCTATAAGTGTATTTTTTTAAGGCTGTGCACGAACTAACTTATAACACTTACTGCATAGGCGATCCCAGATCTTATGTATAATAGGCATATTAGTTTTCTACCTAATCTTGATACATTTTCTTATTTACTGGTGTATTCTCTTCTGCTATCTGGCTTACATATTAGTTTGTCTGAATCTCTTAATAGCATATGAAGATCTCTGCTGGGATCTCTTGATAGCAGATTGCCAACTTATCAATTTATGATTGGGATTGATACGTAATGTATGTATTTTTATTGGGAGATGACGATCTTTAATTTTGAGCGAACGACTTTAATTCCGAGAAAATACTTCAATTTACCTAGTTTATTGATTTCGAATTCTCTAGTTAAATTTTTTTTAGCATCAATTTCTCTTTTTCATCATCTCCTGTTATAATAATATCATTGACATATATTAGAAGAGTGATAATTCCCTTTGTCCCAAAATGCTTGATAAATAAAGCGTTGTTTCCTTGAGCTTGCTTGTATCCCAAGCATGTCACAAATCTTGCAAAACTACCAAATTTTATTCTTGGTGATTGCTTGGATTCATAGAGTGTCATCTTTAATTTACAAATTTTATGTGATCTTGCGCTCTGTCAAATCCTAGTGGGATCTTCATAGAGATTTCTTCTTACAAATCTCCATGTATGAGTATATTCTTCACATCAAATAGTTGTAGTTACCTATCAAAATGAGCAACTAAAGGTAGCAAAATGTGCATTGTGTTCATCTTAGCTATCAATATGACTATCTCTCGATAATCTATCTCATAGATATGAGTATATCCTTTTGCCATCGATCTTGTGTTATATCTCTCAATTGCTTCATCTGCTTTATATTTTTATTGTAAACACCCACTTGCAACTTGCAGACTTCTTCCTTTTGCGCAAGTCTACCATGTCCATGTTTGATTTTTATCTGGTTCTTGCATTTAACATTCATGATATTTTTTTTTTTATTTCTCGCATGATAATGTCTCATAAACAGTGTTAGAGATAGAATGAAGGGGATATTTAGTGCATGTCCTGATTCCTTTATAAATTACAATGAGAATATCATTATCAGACTGTGTAGGGTTTTCAAATCTTATTTCAGCCTCATAATTCATGTTGGATTCTTGAACCTGCTTCGGTTTGAGATTCTTCCTCCTTGTATGCATATGATGAATCTGTGGTCAGGTATAGTTTCTTGAGTGGGCTGGTTCTCTGGTGGTTTCTATGGGTTTTCTTGTGGTGGTGGTTAAGTATGTGTAAAAAGTGGTAAGATAAAGAACTCGATATTCTTGTCTTCTAATATAGGCTCCTCCTGAAGATACAGTTGAGAAAATTTTGAGTTTTGTGCAACAAAATACAACATCTGCAGATACATATAATTTTTTGGTTTGTGGATGATAATACTTGTACTTCTTTCGAGAAGAGAGTATCCAATAAATACACATTTCAATGCTCTAGAATTAAGTTTTCTCTGTTGATGTGGATGAATGTTAACATAGGTGACACATCCAAATATTTGCAATTTTAGATGGTTTCTAACATTTATTTCTGAATAAAATTTAGTAAGGGTTTCTATGGACTTTTGAATTTTAGTGAACTTGATGGTAAGCGGTTAATAATATGTGTGGCTGTGAAGGCGGTTTTAACCCAATATTGTTTTCAGACGTAGTTTTAGAATAGAAAGGCTCTAGTGGTTGCAAGAAGATAACCATTCTTACGTTCCATCATTCCTTTTTTTATGAGTGTGAACATATGATGATTCATACATAATCCCTTCTTGATAGATAAAGGATGAGATTGTGTGGTTAAAGAAGCCTTAATTACGTAGGATGTATTTTATTGTAATGCCTGTAGCCTAATTACATACTTTCCTTAACATATGCTTATATCAATATGATAAATTTTTGTCATGTCAGTGGTTTATTGAACGGGAAGTGTGATATGTACTACTATATCAGCTAAATTTACTCTCTCATTTCTGTTGTGATGTTAGGATCAAACTGGAATAAAACACGTTAATAGCACTGCATGCTAGCTTTAGTCTTTAAAGCACGTAGGGTAAGCTAGATTTTGATGAGATAATTTTGTTGTGAAGCTGTTGATTATTTGTATGTTTAACAAGTTTAAAAAGCAGTTTTGGAGTCAGCCAATGTCATTTGTCATTTCTGTGGTTAATTTAGCAGTTACTTCCATGAACATGGTTAATTTACCGGCAGCATATTTTATGTAAGTCTGGCTGTCAAATCATACTAGCATGTTGAATAAATGGAACTACTTCAGTTAGCACTTCTTTCACTTTTCATCCTTGAAAGATTATCTGAATGGATTTGGCACCAAGAAATCATAGGTTATGCAAGCAGTTATCTTCATCTCTTGTATACTTGATTTTAAAGCTTCATTTCTTACCCTAGTTCAAGGAATGTGGCGAGATCTATTAAACACATCTTCAAGGAATGGGTGATCTATAAAATTTATGCTCTTTTATGGTGGTGTGGTTCAGCAAATATCATGTCATTGTTGTGGTTCCTTGTACCAATTTATTTCCTTGAATATAGCAAGCCAAATCCAATTTCTGGGAAGTAACCTTGCTAGCAGCATATTCTCATAATTCAGGCTGTTGAATTCTAACATGTTGAGTAAATCAAAATACTTGTTCATGATTCATTTTCAAACCATGAAGAGATATCTTAAATGGATTTAGCACCAAGAAGACATGGTTGTGCTTACCATTTATGTTTATCTCTAGTATTCTTTATTTTTGAATCTTCATTTTTTAATCTAGTTCAAGAAATGTAATAAATATTTTTTAACCTGTAAATTTAAGCTTTTAGGTTTTGAATGTAGGCTAACATTATTCTGGTTGAATTAATAATCTAATAGTTTTGAATTTGCTTGGAAGAACTTACTTGTTTCCCCGAGTAGTGACCTTATTGCAAATCTGTTCTCAAGGGGGCTTCATTTATATGGCATGTAGAAGAATAATTAATTAAAAAAATGTTTTTTGTATATGCACTATAACAGAAAGGTTTTTTCTTAGTATGAACATGGTGGCGTCACAAGCATCATTTTTCTTTTTTAATTAACATTATTTCCATTTTTTCATTTATTGCAGCTTATTTATGAATATTTTCCTTATGTTTGAATGAGTATGCATGAACCTGCATGCGATGGAAAATTTATCCGAATAGAAGAACATCAAGAAACTATGCTCTATCTTTATATACTCGAATTATCTCCATTGTTATCAATTGCAGTGGCTCATTTGATAAAACTATACTCAATTCTGGTGGCTCATTAGTGAATTTATTGATCTTATCGTGCATTTGGGTTTCATCTTTTGTTGAAAAATAACATTACCTACAGGAAGTTTGTTAGTAAAAGCTTTTCCTTTAACTAAAAAAGATTTTTTTTCCCACTGGATAATCTTTAGTTGTTTAGTGGTCTTTAGTGGTTTTGATTTGATTTACATTTGCTATATTTCATGAAGAATATTATCAAGTCATTTTGATTGTCACCATTTCTTTTTTGAAATAAAATTTTAATTCTCACCATTTCATGCTTCTGGCACATAGGTGAAAGCCATTTTCTTCTCAGAAACAGGAGAGCGTGCAACACCATTTGTACGTCAAGCTGCAAAGGATTACTGGAATTATATCTCTTTTGCCTATGTTCTATGGAGGAAAGAGGAATCTTCTTTTTGGTGGAATTCGTATGTGAATGTTTCTTCTTTGATTTTCTTCAAATTGCTCAATATCTTGATTCCTGAAAAAGGATTCTGTTCTAATTGTAAAATATAGATTGCATCTACAATTATGTATCTTTAACTTTTTTAGTTGTTACAGGTCCTGTTCTTCACTCTTTTGTGCCATGGACTAAACATCTGAGGTTTTTCCACTGTTAACAGTTTTGGAGTGGAATCTGCCCCTGCTGTTGTCTTTTTAAAAGATCCGGGTGTAAAACCTGTTGTCTATCATGGCATGTTACCCTGTCTTGGTTTTTCACTTCATTTGATTTTGGGTTATTTGGATACAGAATCTAACAAATGCTTGTCACAGGATCATTCAATGAGCCCTGGTTTCAAAATGTCTTGGAGCAGAACAAAGAACTAGGTATTTTTAATAACTTGACAGTGTTTGGTTAACTCTGTTACTTCTACTTCATTTCAATAGAGACTTTCATATTTTTCGTTGGGAGGTAGGATACTCTTATCTAGGCATATCTATCTGGTATCCATATTCCCTATATGTGTTTGTTTGAGGTTCCCACCAATGTGATTGAGCGCTTAGAGGGTATGATGAGGAATTTTTTATGGGCAGGGAATGATGAGGATAGGAAAGATCACTTAGTGAAATGGGAGGTATGTTAAATCTAGGAACTTGTCATCATTAGTTAAGTGGCTATGCCATTTTTCTAGGAGCCTAATTCTTCGTGGTAAGTAATCAAAAGTGTTTATGGGAGTCAGTGGAGTGGTTGGGATGCTGTAGCCACAAGATCCACCAATCAAAAAAGTTCAGAGAAGGTCATTTCAAGTTTGCTGAACATTTATAAGCCCCATACTGGGTATAAAAGTGGGGGACGGTTC
>NW_019014355.1:42967-55018 GCF_000150535.2 Carica papaya | reverse complement strand
AATTCGCACACTGGAGAATATACTAAAAGCTTGTGTTGTAGACTTCAGAGGCCATTATAATAATCAATTACTCTTGATAGAATTTGCCTACAACAACAATTACCAAGCAAGTATCGACATGACCCTATATGAGGTATTGTATGGTTGACCCTATAGGTCACTGATCTGTTGGGAAGAGGTAAGTGATAAAAAATTGCTTAACCCAGATCTTATAGAGGAAATCACAACCAAGATAGTTAAAATCAGGAAGAACATCTAGACAGCTTAGAGTAGGCAGAAGAGTTATGCGAACACCTGGAAGAGAGATTTAGAATTTGAGAAGGGTGATCGGGTGTTAATGGTACTCCCTTCAAGAGTATCAGCAAATTTGGTAAGAGGAGAAAATTAAATCCCTAATTTATTGGACCGTTTGAGATCTTAGACATGATTGGACGTCCCGCCTACAGACTAACACTACCTCTAGAACTATCCAGTCTCCATAACGTATTTCATGTGTCTATGCTATGTAAGTACAACCCAGATCCCTCGCATATCCTATCTCATGAGCCACTTTCACTTTCAGAAGATCTATCTTATGAGATGTACCGGTGGGCATTTTGGACCAGAAGGCAGAGTACTTTGCAACTAAAAAATTCCCTTCATCAAGGTCTTATGACAGAATCACACAAGGGAAGAGGCTACTTGGGAGCTAGAATTAGATTTTAGAGCCCAGTACCCCTAACTATTTGACTAGTGAGAGAGCAGCAAATTTGAGAGACTAAATTTCTTCATAAGGAAAGAGAGTTGTAATACTCGGTCCTATAAATGTAGCCCAAGATAATTTTTCAATCAATAAAAAAATATATAAATAATTAAATCCTTAATTTAATTTAATTTTTTAGAATTTTGAGAAAAATAGAGTTATGGATGAAATCGTAAAAAATTTTGAAAAGGGTGAAATTGTGAATAAAGATGATATTTTTGAAAAAAAATTAAAATAAAGGGTAAAATTGTAAAAAAAAAGTATGACCACGTGGGACAGCCCTGTCAGCAGTCACGACGAGTCACAGAGCGCCACATGGTGAACACACTGACATCGGCATCACACGGGAAGCCATGTAGGCGATTTGCATGCATGGGCGATCTGACGGTCCAGATCGCATCCCGCACACATGAATGACCTAGATTTATTTCCTCTTCAGATGCAATCAGACAGATGAGATTAATCGTGACGGACGGTCCTTATTCGCGCATGCAATTAAGCTAAATAGGAAATCATTGGACAATTCTCCTTACTCCACGTCGACTCAAACGGACGATTTGGATCTCATGGAAAGGGGTATTTAAACTCCTCTTCGCAGGAAACTGAAACCTTAGCCGACAGAGGAGTGATCGGAAAAGAAGAAGAAGGGTGGTCGGGGAAAGAACCAGACGTTGGAGAAGAAGGCCAACCACCATCGCCGCCGACCGGAGCCACCGCCAATGCCAAAATAAGTATTTTCTTTTTCCTTCCTGCTCAGAATTATATCCTGAATCTCCTAATGCCCATAAAAGAGTCAAAGGGCCGACAAGTGAGCTAAAAACCAAGGGCGAAGCTCAGCCGAGCCACCGCGACCAAAACCCAAAATACTCTCTGATGACTCCCTTCCCTTTTCCCCTTTCACATGATTTTTTGACTACGTGTTCTCCATTCTTTTCTGGTGCAGGTTAGTCGAAGGGGAATTTCGGTCATGGAGGACCAACGGAACCACTACACTCAGAGACCTTCTTTCGGTAGAGTTGTGGTTTTGTGTCTTTTCCGGCCAACCGACGCTTCTTAACTGGATTTTTTTGAAGGTTTATGTGCAAAATCGATCAAAATAAGCCAAAACTAGCAAAAACCGGCTAGCTTGAGGGGAATTGTCGCTGTGGGCGGTGGAACTAGCACTGGAGCACGGCAGCGGTGCTGTGCCAACCTAAAATCAGCTGAAAAAGTTTTAAAATGCTTATTTTAGCATTTTGAGGTATTTTTGGATACGTGATAAGTGTTTTAATTTCTGTAAGAAAAATGCAAGAAACCCGAGCACTGCCATGAGGTGTAGTAGAAAGTACGGTATTTCGGACACCGATCTGAGGTAAAAATCCCTAACTAACCCTTTTTCTTATTATGATAAATTGAAGCTTACTAATCAATAATTCTATATTTTGTAAAAAATTAAAAAATTCTAAAAATAATTACAGCTCACCAGTGGAGCCAGAACCGGTCAGTGCATATTTACTATAGTTTACTATTTATTTTCTCATGTACTACTTAAAATACTTACTACTATATTGTGTGCATTAAATTGCTAGTTTTAATTATTTTCTCAATTATTTAGTTTACCTAATTACATAGCCTTCATTTATTGATTCGTTTTGCTATAAATGTCTCAATAATGTTTCTTGATGTACGTATCGTTTATTTGCATGACTTACTATTGATCTGTAAATATAAAATATTAGTATGTAACTTATAATTGGTTAATGATATGAATTTATATATGAAAAGCTTACTGGGTACCTGAGAAAGAGTGAACGGACCCGATACATAAGGAGCTCTACTTAGACATTACCTCAGTCAGACAGAGCTAAGAAGTCTCATACCAAAGGGGTTTGGGAGATATGGTTCATCCTCATACTGGACGAAGTATCGAGGTGATGATATATTTGATGCCTATTACCGGACGAGTTATGAGGACGACCGATAAATTAATAAATTTAGATATTGAGTTCACACATAGAGAGCATCCCTATAGAATCCCAGAAGTACCAGTAAGCAGGTAAAATAAAATGTTGTTGTTCTTACTCACTTGTATATGAAATCATAATGTTATTTGAGTTATTGTCCTTATAGGTTGATTTTGAAAACTCGTAACGGTAAGTATAGAATAAACAGTTTATTGTTAAATGAATTTACCTAAATCAATGGTTCAATTAGTTGTTTTATGATTTATTTTACCAACCTTCGATTTTTCGTATCAGTAATTAGTGTGATATTCTTATTGGGATAGTGTAGCTCATCCCTCTATTTAACTATTTCAGATCAAAAACACCAAGATCCAGATCCTGAATAGTGTGAGGATTGCGAGTAAAAGTTATTTTCTGGACCCCATCAAAGTTGCCAGTGGAGGTTAACCCTATAAAATTTTAGTTTCATTTCTGTTTTTGTTATTTTAACTCATTTTAGAGATATTTTCCGTAGCCCTATTGGGCATCTAATTTACTGTGTAAGAAATGTAAAGCCTAATTAGTATTTATTATGTTATTTTAATACATATTCCTTTCCTTAAGGTTTCGAGCCTTTACATTTTGGATATTGAACTCTTGTCACATATTTATCTTTGTTTTTAACTATTACTATGTTTTATACACATAATGTAGGCTTAAATTTTTTTACTTTTCTACTTTATTCATCTCATTAATTATTTTAACTAATGTTTTACTAAGACAAGCACACGTGTAGAGGTCCGAAACCTAAAAGAAATGAATTTATAATTTAAATGCGGAAGCGAATAATAGAGTTAAGGTTTACATTTCTTACACAATAATTTAGAGTGCTCAATAGGGTTATGAGAATGTCTATTCTAAAAGATAAACAACAATTAAAGAAATGAAAAAAAAAGAGCGAATAAATAAGCATCATAGGACAATCTTTACTAGCACTTGAAGGGAGTCTAGATGGTGAACTATTCACAACCCTCTTACTGATCGGGATCTAGATCTTGGTTTTCTTGATTCGAAATAGTTAATGAAAGGGTGAGCTATACTAGTCTAGTAAGAATATCACTAATCACATATACGAGAAACTGAAGATTGGTAGAAATAAGAAAAATAACTAATAAAGCCCATAATTTAATGTAAATTCATTTATTACAAAGAAAATCGTTTATTCCATGTTTGGTACTTATTGTAATGAGTTTTCCAAAAAATAACCTATGAAGACCCATATCTATACCACTTTTTATTTTCACGCATAAGAGAACAAAAAATGATAACTTTCCTTTCTCACTTACTTACTGGTACCCCTAGGAGTCCATAGGGATGTCTCATACTCTTGAATCCAATATCCAAATTTAACAACTAACCGGCTGTCCTCATACCTCGTACAGTAATGGGTACTAAACATTTTATCTCTTTGATACCTCGTTTGGTATGAGAGTGAATCATATATCCTAAACTTTTTTGGTAAGAGACTTCCTAGCCCTATTCAATTGAGTTAACGTTCACGGTAGGGTTTCCTATGTACCGGGCCCGTCCGCTATTTCCCTAGGTACCCAGTAAGTCTTTTACATAAAGATTTCCATTAACAAAACAACCAACAAACGCATACTAATATCTCATATTATATTTATAGATCAATTAGGCAACATTTATGCAGACGATATAGTTTGTCATAATAACATATCGAATAACTAGATAACTGAATAAATCAGATAAATCGATAAGACTATAGAAGTTACAAATTAAGAACATGCACCATATAATAACAAGTAAGTAGGGCAGTATAAGAAAATAAACAAAAAATCAAGAAAATCGTGAACTAACCGGTTTCAGCTTCACTAATGACTTGTAATTATTTTTAGGATTTTTTAATTTTCTCGCAAAGCACAAAATTATATATTATTAAGTCTCAATTTACCGTAACGGAGTATAGGGTGAGGGATCCTTATTTGGATTGGTGTTTCGAAATGTTGCGCTGTCTACCACACCTCCTAACGGGTACCAGAGTTTTTGAATTTTTTTTGGAAGATCTAAAACCTTCATTACATACCTAAAAATACCCTAAAAATCTAAAATCGGTGTCCAAAACTCTTTTCAAAAAATTTTGAGATTCTGGTACAGCTCTATCGTCGTGGTTTGGCATCGGCTTTGCCGCCACGGCGGCAGTTCACCTCGATTTGACCAATTTGGCTGATTTTACACGTATTCCCATAAAAAAACACGTTAAGTAGCCTCGATTGGCTAAAAAATAAAAAAGCTACCTACTAGCGAGGGGATCTCCGGGTGCAGCGGCTCTGCTGGTCCTCCTTGACGGCTGAGATTCCTTCTTCGGCTAACCTGCACAGAAAAGGACAATGAACATAATGATTAAAAAATTGCGTGAAACGGGAAGCGGGAAGGGGGTCATCGGAAGAATTTTTGGGTTTTGGCCGCAGTGGCTCTATCGGGCTTTGCTCGCAGTTTTTGGCTTATCTGTTATCCTTTTTGCTCTAATTTGACCACATGGATGCTTAAAATGAAATTCTGCTGGTAGAGGAAAAATTTATCTTTTTTGGCAGTCGGTGGTGGCTCTAGTGCGACGGCGGTCAGCGGTCGACCTTCTTCTCTGGCATCTAGTTCTTCTTCTCCGGCGAAGGCTGGTGGTTAGGGTTTGGGTTCCCCTGCGACGCAAGATATTTAACCTATTCTGTATCGATTTGGACTGTTCATCGCGATTGATCTCGTCCGTCTGATCGCGCATAAGAAAGAAACGGATATGGACCATTCATCGCGATTGATCTTGTTTGTTTGATCATGTATAAGGGGAGAATGAATCTAGGCCATTGATGCGTGTGGGATCGAACCTAGGCCGCCAGATCGCTGGGCACATGAATCGCCCATGTGGCCTCCTGCATGGTGCCGACGTCAGTGTGTTTTGACATGCGATGTACTCTGGTTCGTCGGGCTCATGTAGTGTTGGACACTCTCACATATGCGGCATGTATTATTGAGACGATAGCAGGGTCGGTTTCTATGATCCTTATCACAGTACTGGTAAGTCATATCGAGTCCTATTATCGGAGCTTGATGAGGAGCCTGAGTCACTAGCCTAGGCCTCTTATTTAGTTGAACCGGTGCAGTGGGTGCTAGTCTGCAGTGTGAAATCGAGGGTTTGGGATTCCTCACTGCTATAGAAAATATGCGAAAGTTTCTCTCAACTAGCTGTGCCTTAACTAGAACGACTGAGTAGGTACTGAGCTCAAATACGTACAGTTACTATTTGATCTCAGAACAGAGGCCCCACTCGAACTTCTTTGTCTTCCTACATTCATCCATCATGCTCTCAGGGGAATACCAGCTCAAGTCTAGGAACCTTCGGGCATACTCCGATACAGTCATATCATCTTGGACTAGGTGTGTAAACTCTATTTTCTTCAAATGTCGGAGGTACTTTGGGAGGTACTTTGTATTGAAGGCCATCAGGAACTGTTTCTAAGTGACTGGAACAGATAGGGTGGCCTGCTTAAACTACCACGAGCAACCTGTCTCTCCCAAAAATATGTAGGTGGTAAGTACCACTTTCTATTTGGAAACCACCCTAAGAGTCATGAAGGCCTTCTCTATCTCAGCTAACCAATAGTCGACCTCTTCAAAAGAAGATACCCCTACAAAAGTAGATGAGTTTAGTCTTTTGTACCTTTCAATGTAACCTGGGTCCATCATGGTGGAACTGGGTCCCATGGAAGAGGGACTAGATTGTGATGTGGAGGGACCGGGTGGCCCTATAATAGTGCTGGATGATACGGTGGAGGCACCAAATTGTACTGTGGCGGTACCAGATGATGCGGTGGAGGCACCAAATTGTATTATGGCGATGTCAAATGGTACAGTGGAGGAGCAGGATTGTACAAGGTGGCTTTGGATCTTTCCATTGTAAGGGTGGCTCAAATTATGGCAGCGGGAGAGGGTCAGGCAACTCCCTCCTTCCTCTAGGGCCTGCTGGGCAGAAATAAGTCTCTCCGACATCTGAAAGAGTCGGTCAACATCCTATTGAATAGAACCATCTGGGGCTGCTCAATTTAGTGGAGACATTCTTCTCCTCATATCTTTATACCTATATTTCACAAGAGAGAGTTGAGCAATAGTTTGTATTTAGTCTTATCAAGTATTTTTGTAAGGAATGGTTTCGAAGAACTTGGCTTTGATATCAACTGTAGAGGCCCAAAACCTTAAAGAAAATGAATTTATAATTTAAATGCAGAAGTGAATAATAGAGTTATGATTTACATTCCTTACACAATGATTTAGAATGCCCAATAGGCTTACGGGAATATCCCTTATAAAAGACAAACAGTAATTAAAGAAATAAAAAAAAAGAGCGAAGAAAGTATCCTAAGACAACCTTCACTAGCACTTGAAGGGAGTTCAGGTGGTGAACTATTCATAATCTGTAACGGCTCGTGAACTTGAAATAAAATAAATTATGAATTGAATGCAGAAGCGAAATAATAAATTAAGGTTTACATTCCTTACACAATAATTCAGCATACCCAATAGGGTTACGGGAATGATCCTTCTAAAAGAATAACTAATAATCAAAGAAATAAATGAAAAGTAAACAAACTGAACATCATGCTCGTAATCCTCTTGTGGATCAGGCACTGGATCTTGATTCTCTTGTTCTGAAATGGTTAATGAAAGAGTGAGCTACACTAGTCCACTAAAAATATTACACTACTCACCGACACAGAATAGAAGGTTGGTAGAAATTATAAAAACTCTAATGGAGCTCTTAATTTAAGTAAAATTTATTTATCATAAATAAAATTATTTACTGCATACTCACCGTAGCGAGATTTTTCAAAACCGACCTATAGAGTCAATAATATAAAAAATATCATAATTTTATATTCAATCAGTCAGAACAATAATTTTCTTATTTATCAGCTTACTAGTATCTATGGGGGTCCATAAAGATGTCCCCACTATGCGTGAATTATTTTTCAATATTTTCAACTAATGGGTCGTCCCCATACCCGGTCTGATATAAGCGTCAAGAAATACCATCCCTCAATACCTTGTCTGGTATGAGCGTCAAATTACCAATCCTCAATACCCCACCCGGTATGAGGCAACGTTCACGATAGGATTCCCTATGTACTCGGTCTGTCCACCATCTCCCAAGATATTAAGTAAGGCTACCATTCATCCTTTCACTAAATCAAATAATTTTCTGTTTACCTTTAATTTTTAATTTTTCAATTTACACCGTAATTCACGTAAAACATGCAATACATGCATCAAGGAAACACAATTGAGTTATCATACCAATTCTAGTGTATTATCATGCATTCAAACTATAAAATCAATCAATCAGTTAGACATGACAAATAGTAATAAATAACTAGTTCTGGCTCTGTTAGTAACATATAATTAATTATGGATATTTTCTAATTTATACAAATTATCACATTATTTATAATTAAACTTCGATTCCATAACAAAGAATAGGGTGAGAGATTCTTACTTAAATTAACATCTGAAATGCTAAACTTTTGATTGTGCCTATTAACGGGCCCAAAGTTTTTTGAATTTTTCTTAGGGGATTAAAACACGCTCCAAGTACCTAGAAATAATCCAAAAAATTTAAAATCAGTGTTAGAAACCCTTTTTGGCCAATTTTAGAATTCTGGCTGCTCCGACGACGGCACTACCATCTACGACAGCGATTTACCTCGGGTTGGCCCTTTTTGGTTGTTTTTGGCCATTTTCGGCTGATTTTGTACCCATCCTGCGAGAAAATACGTTAAGGGACCTCAGTTGACCCAAAAAAATTAAAAAACTGAAACTTACCAGCGGCGGAGTTTTACAGTGCAGCGGCTCCGCCAGCTCACCTTCGCGATTGGGTGTTTTGCTTCAGTTAACCTGTAAAGAAAGGGACGATGATTACAATGATAGAAAAATTACATGAAACGAGAATCGGGAAGGGTCTCATCGAAGTCGGTTTTTACTTTTTTCTACGGCGGCGCCACCGAGCTTTACCCACGATTTTCGGCTCATTCATTGGTCTTTTTGCTCCAATTTAGCTATGGGGTGTTCAAAATCAAATTTTGAGCAAATTAAATTTTTTTTACCTCTTTTGGGGGTCGGAGGTGGCTCCAGTATGATGGCAGGTGGTAGTCGGCTCCCTTTTCGGCGACTGGCTCTTCTTCTCCAGTGGAGGGTGGGGGGTTCTGGTGGCTAGGGTTAGGGTTTGGTGTGAAGAGGGGTATTTATATCCGTTTCCTTTTAATCTAGGTCGTCCATCGCATTTGATATGGACTGTCCGATTGAGTTTAAATAAGAAGTGAATCTGGACCGTTCATCACGATTTGATCTATGTCGTCCAATTATGTTTAAATAGAAAGTGAATCTAGGACATTCATCGCATTTAATCGCAATCATCTGATCGCGTTTGAGGAGGGAACGGATTTGGATCGTCTAATCGTAAGTACGCGGATCGCTAGTGTGGCCTCCTGCGTGGTATCGCATCAGTGTGCCTTGCCACGCGGCACGCTCCGATTCATCAAAGCTGCTGACTTGGCGTCCTACGTGGCACATTTTTCTTAAATTATATTTTGACCCCCAGTTTCTAATTTTTCTTTCAAAAATACTCGTAGAACCCAAATTTTCACTCATTTTTTTCTAAAATTATTTTTAATTTCATCCTCTACCTATTTTTTCCTAATTTTACATTAAATAATAATTTACAAAATTAAAAATTAAATTTTATACATTAAATAAAAAATTTAAAAATTATATTTATACATTAATTTTAAATATATTAAAATTAATTAAGGGTATTACAAGTCTCCCCCCCTTAAAAGAAATTTGTCCCTCAAATTTATCTCTCTCTTACTCAGTCAAGAAGTTGGGGATATTGGGCTATGAAGTTTAATTCTAGCTCCCATGTGGCCTCTCCCTGTGTGTGATTCTGTTATAAAACCTTAATGAAAAGAATTTTCCAGTTGCAGAGTACTCTGCTCTTTTGGTCCACAATACCGACTGGTATCTCCTTGTAGGACAGATCCTCCTAGAGTGAAAGAGGCTTATGAGCCAAGGCGTAAGAGGGATCTAGGTTGTGAACACATGAAACACATTATGGACTCTGAAAAGTTCTAGTGGCAATGCAAATCTGTAGGCGGTGGTGTCAATTTTATCTAAGATTTTAAATGGGCTAATAAACCGGGGATTTAGTTTCCCCCTCTTGCCAAACCTACTGATTCCTTTAAAAGGAATGACCTTAAGAAACACCCGATCACCTTTCTCAAATTCAAAATCTCTCCTCCGAGTATCCGCATAATTCTTATGCCTGCTTTGAACCGTTTGAATGTTCTACCTGATCTTAACTATTTTGGTTGTAGTCTCCTCTACAAGATCTGGATCGAATAATTTTCTATCACACACTTCTTCCCAATAGATCGGCGATCTGCATGGATGGTCATACAATGCCTCGTACGGAGCCATCCCAATACTTGCTTAGTAGTTATTATTGTAGGCGAATTCTACTAGGGGTAAATGATCATCCCAATGGCCCCCGAATTCAAGAACACAAGCTCGGAGCATATCCTCCAGTGTGCGGATCGTTCTTTCTTATTGTCCATCGGTCTGAGGGTGGAATGCAGTACTAAGGGACAGTTTCGTTTCTATGGCTTGCTGTAAACTAGACCATAATCGAGAAGTGAACTTGGAGTCCCTGTCGGACACTACTGTCACTGACACTCCATGTAACTTGACAATTTTTCAGATATATATTCTTGTTATCTTGTCCAAGGGATTGGTCATCTTGATGGCTAAGAAGTGGGAAGACTTGGTGAGCCAGTCAACAATTACCCAAATTGTTTCATGTCCCGTGAATGCCCTAGGCAATCCTGTCACGAAATCCATTGTGATATATTCCCATTTATACTCCAGAATTGGTAATGACTGAAGTAGCCTACCTGGGATTGATGTTCTGGCTTGACTTGCTGATATACTAAACACTTGGAAATAAAGTCAGCCACATCTCTTTTCATCCCGTTCCACCAAAATCGAGGTCGCATACTTTGATACATCTTAGTGCTTCTAGGATGCATGCAAACTTTGAGCTATGGGCCTCTATCATGATATCTTTTTTCAACTCACTGTCACTTGAAATACACACTCTGTCCTGAAATCTAAGCAACCCATCGACAGAGACTCAAATTTCTAATATAACTCCCTATTCTGCATCTTTCTTGAGGGCTGTTAGGGTGGAATTGGCGGACTGAGCTTCCTTTGTTCTCTGGATCAACTCAGGTTGAACAGTCAGGTGGGCCAAATATGTGACTCTCTTCAGGTCCTGAAGTCATACATGTTGTGTGGCCCTTATTACCTTACATTCTGAAACTATCAAGTGACCTAATATACCTACATTTTTTCTGCTGAGTGCGTTGGCTACTACGCTGCCCTTACCTGGGTGATATAAGATATTACAATCATAGTCCTTGAGGAGTTCTATCCATCTTTTCCGACGCATGTTGAGATCCTTTTGAGTAAATATGTGTTTCAAGCTCTTATGATTAGTATAGATCTGAAATGTCTCCCCATACAAGTAATAGCGTCAGGTCTTCAAGGCGTGGATAATCGCAGCAAGTTCTAAGTCATGGGTGGGGTAGTTTTTCTCATGACTTTTCAACTGTCTGGACCCATAGGCTATGACCTTCTAATGCTGCATCAGAACATAACCCAACCCTAGGTAAGAGGCATCACTATAAACTGTATATCCACCCGACCCGCTCGGCAAGGCCAACACAAGTGCAGTAGTCAACCGTTTCTTTAGTTCTAAAAAACTCCTTTCACAGTTCTCGTTCCACTTAAACTTGACGTTCTTCTTTGTGAGCAGAGTCAGAGGAGCAGCTAGGCTAGAAAACCCTTTCACAAACCTACGATAATAACCTGCCATCCCTAGAAAGCTACGAATCTCCTTGACCGAGGTCAAATTTTCCCAGGCGAGCATTGCCTTAATTTTTTCGGGGTTCACTAGCACTCCATCCTTTGATATGATGTGTCCTAGAAAGGTAGTCTACTCAAGACAGAACCCATACTTACTCAACTTTGCATACAACTTCTTCTCTCTGAGAACCTGCAAAACCTAAGTCAAATGGTGAGTGTGTTCCTCTCTACTTTTTGAATAGACCAAGATATCATCGATGAATGTAATGACGAACTGATCAAGAAATTATCTAAAAATCCTATTCATAAAATCTATGAAGATGGCTGGTGCGTTGGTTAGTCCAAATGGCATGACCAGGAACTCATAGTATCCGTACCTGGTTCAAAAAGTTGTTTAGGAAA
>NW_019014355.1:19130-35083 GCF_000150535.2 Carica papaya | reverse complement strand
CCACTAACTGTGTCTTGGCCAGAATAGTCGAATAAGTACTGAGCTCAAGCACAAATAACTACTGTCTGATCTTTAGACAGAGACCCCACTTGAACCTTCTAGCCTTCTTGCCTTCATTCAACATGCTCTCAGGGGAATATCGACCCAACTCTAGAAACTTGCAAGCATATTTTGATACAGTCATGTTCTCCTGGACCAAGTGTGCAAACTTCATCTCCTTCAGATGTCGAAGATGCTCTAAGAGGTACTCTGCATGAAAGGTTGTTAGGAACTGTTCCCAAGTGATTAGGAAGGGCAAGGTGGTTTGCTTGAGTTGCCACCAGTAGTCTGCTTCTCCCACTAGCATGTAGGTAGCAAGGATGACCTTCTGTCCGAGAATCACCCTAAGGGTCTTGAAGGCCTTCTCTGTCCCAGTTAACCAGAACTCAGCCTCTTCAAAGGAGGATCCCCTTGTAAAAATATATGAATTTAGTCTTTTATACATTTCTATATAGCCTGGGTCCATCATGGAAATAGCTGGGTCCCGTGGAAGAGGGACTGGACTGTGCTGAGGGTGGACGGGATGGCCAGGCGGTGGTACTTGATGATACGGCAAGGGCACTGGATTGTACTGTAGTGGTGTTGGGTTGTACTGTGGTTATGGCACCGGATCATATTGTGATGGTGTTGGGTAGTACTGTGGAGGAGCAGGGTCATATCGGGGTGGCTCGGGATCCTCTCACTGTAGGGGTGGCTTGACCTGTGGTAGTGGGGGAGGGTCAGGTAGCTCATTCCTTTCCTCCCGGGTCTACTGTGCAGCAATGAGTCTCTCCGCCATCTCAGATAACCGGTCAACATCCTCTCTAAACGAACCCTCGTGGGCTGCTCGGTTTAGTGGGGGTCTTCCTCTCCTCATCTGTCTGTACCTGCATTTCACAAGGAATAATTGAGTAACAATTCATTATTTTTGGTGTTTTCTAAGGGTTTTATGTAAGGAATGAGTCCGAGGAATGCGACTTTGATACCAACTGTAACGACTCCAGAAATATCCAAAAGAAATAAATGATGACTTAAGTGCGGAAGCGTAATAAAAAGTTAAGGTTTATATTCCTTACACAATAACTTAAAATACCGAATAGTGCTACGGGAATTATTTTTTGAAAGAAAAACAAAAAAAAAGAAGGAAATAAGTAGAAAATAAATAAAACTAGCATCCTACTCGCAACTCTCTTGTGGATCGGACTCTGAATCCAGGTCCTCTTGATCTGAAATGGTTAAATAGGAGTGAGCTACACTAGCCCAGTAAGAATATCACACCAACTTATCGACACAGAAAATAAGGTTGGTAGAAAGTCAAAACAACTAATGGAGCACTTAATTAAGCAAATTCATTTATCATAAATAAAAGCTTTTACCATCCACTTACTGTAGTGAAATTTATAAAAATGACCTATAGAAACAATAACATTTTACATAATATAATTTCATATAAAATTGGCAACATAGCACACATTATACTTTCATATTTACATCATCAAACCAACAACTGCTCTTTTTTTTACCAGGCTGCTGGTATCTATGAGGGTCCATAGGGATATCTCCACTATGCGCGAACCATTTTTTTTAACATTTTCAATCAACGGGCCGTCTCCATACTTCATTCGGTATGAGCGCCAAATTACTAAATCTCAATATCCTATCCGGTATGATGGTGAAACGGGTCGTCCCCATATCCCGTCCGATATGAGCGCCAAATTACCAAGTTTCAATACTCTATCTGATATGAGACAACGTTCACCGTAAGATTTCCTATTGTACCCAGTCCGTCCACCATCTCCCAGGATATTCAGTGAGGCTGTCGTTTCATCCATTCACTTAATCATACAATTTTTCGTTTTTCTTTAGTCTCCATTTTTTCAAATTCAATGGTAATCACGTAAATCAAACAATACATGCATTCAAAGCTACAAAATCAATCAATGAAATACTATCATGCAATTAACTGTAAAACAATTCAACAGAATAAAAAAAAGATAATTTACGGTTATGACTCCATTAGTAATCCATAATTAATTATGAATATTTTCTAAATTGTAACAAAATACTGTATTTATTGTTAATTAGACTTCAATTCTATAACAGAGAATAAATGAGGGCTTCTTACTCAATTTGATACCCGAAAGGTTAAGCTGTTGACTGTGCCTACTGGCGGTCCCCGGGTTTCCTGAATTTTTCTTCGGGAATTAAAACGCGCTATAAGTACCTATAAATATCTCAAACAAATCCAAAATCAATCTTAGGGCCCATTTTGGCCAATTCTGAAATTCCGGCACGGTGGCTCCGCTGTGCTCCAACGACGATGACGCCGCCCGCGGTGGTGGTCCGCCTCAGGTTGGCTATTTTTGGCCATTTTTAGCCGGTTTTGCATCAATCCCTATGAGAAAACCCGTTAGGAGGCCTCGGTTGGCCGAAAAACCATAAAAAAATTGAAACTCACCAGTGACGAGGCTCTCCGATATAGCAGCTCCTCCGGCTCACATTGCGGTTGGGTGTTTTGCTCTAGTCAACTTGTAGAGAAGGAAACAGTGATTAAAATGGTGAAAAAATTACGCATAATGGGAATCAGGAAGGGGCTCATCGGAGGTATTTTGTGAAATTCCCTGCGGCAGCACTGTCGAGCTTTGCCCGTGGTTTTCGGCCAATCAGCCGATCCTTTTGCTCTGATTTGGCCAAAAGGATGTTTAAAATTGAATTCTGAGCAAAAAAAATTTTTTTACCTCTTTTGGTGGTCGGAAGTAGCTCTGACACAGTAGCGGGTGGCGGCGGCTCTCCTTTCGGCGGCTAGGTCTTCTTCTCCGACGAGGGCGACTGGTGACTAGGGTTAGGGTTTGGTGTGAAGAGGTTTATTCATACTCGTCCCCTTTTAAGCTAGACCGTTCATCGTGTTTGATCTAAACTGTCCGATCGCAATTAAATAGGGAGTGAATCTTGACCGTTCATCGCGATCTAATTTGGACCGTTCATCGCAATCTAATCTGGACCGTCCGATCGCGTTTAAATATGATCATCCGATCGCGTTTGGGAAGGGAACGCATCCGAGCCGTTCGTGCGCGCGGGAACAGATTTGAGTCATTCGATTGTGGGCACACGGATCGTCCGCGTAGCCTCCTGCGTGGCACCACGTCAATGCTCATTGTCACGCGATGCATCTTAGTTCGTCGGGACTGCTGACCGAGCATCCTACATGGTAAAACTTTTCTAAATTGTATTTCAGCGCCAGATTTTTTATTTTTCTTTTAAAAATACCCACAGAACTCAAATTTTCACCTCCTTTTTTCCAAAATTGTTTTCAATTTCATCCTCCATCAAATTTACTTCACTTTTTACTCTAAATTAAAATTTAAAAAATTACATTTAAATTAATTTAATTTACATTAAATTTAAACTTGGGCATTACATGTACAGAAAAAGAAGATGAATACAATGATCAAAAAATTGCGTGAAATGAAAAACGAAAAAGGGCTCATCGGAGGATTTTTTAGGTTTTGGCCGCTGCAGCTCCGTCAGGTTTTGCCCACAATTTTCAGCTCATCCGTCATACCTCTTGCTCCGATTTGGCCACAGTGATGCTCGGAATCGAATTCTGAGTGGGTAGGAGGAAATTTTACCTTTTTTGGCAGTCAGTGGTGGCTCCGATGCGGCGGCGGTCAGTAGTTGACAGTAAGCCTTCTTCTCCAACGCCTGATTCTTCTTCTTTGGCGGGGCCTAGTGGTTAGGGTTTGGGTTCCCCTACGACACGAGATATTTATACCAATCCTGCATTGATCTTTGCTGTTCATCGCGATTGATCTTATCTGCCCGATCGCGTCTAAGGAGGAAAAAAATCTAAATCATTCATCGTGATTGATCTCTTCCATCTGATCGCACCTAAGGGGGGAATGAATATGGGTTGTTCACGCACCCGGGATTGAACCTGGGCCATCAAATTGTTGGGCACGCAGATCGCCCGCATGGCCTCCTGCGTGGCACCAATGTCAACATGATTTGACATGCGGCGTGCTCCAGTTCATCGAGTCTGTTAATTGGGTTGTTCCACGTGGCTGAATTTTTTCTTTTTACACTTTAACTTCATATTTTCAATTCTTCTTTCAAAAATACCTTCCGAACTCAAATTTTTATCTTTTTTTTCAAAATTACTTTTAATATGGTTCATAACTTATTTTTTTCTCAAAAGTTCAATAAAATAAAAATAAATTAAATTAAATAATTATTTTAATAAAATAATTTAATAAGAAAAATTATCCCATACCATTTTTTGGGTCTGAGTATTACAACACATATATTTAAATCATACTTTTATACTACACAACACTTTATTTTATCTTTTTGATAGTGTTGATTATTTATTATAAGATTAATTTTATTATTATTATATGTAATTATTGCATAATTATTGAAAAGTATAAATTTTTTATTTAAAAAAAAAATGTAAGTTGGTCATATCTCCTGTCTTCTCCTCCTCTTCATTCTTCATTCACATCCCCTAATAATATTGTCTTTCAATATGTGTATAGTTTAAATGGCATATTTTATTGACTAGTAAATTTTAAAGTTTAATGTATAATTTTTTAAAAAAAATAGTTAAAAAATTATTCAATCATGTCTATAGATATAAAAAATTTCGATCTTTACTAAAATATTTTTATTCGAATTATTAGAATAAGAAATTTTAATGTTCCGTAATTTGATAAGTTTCAGTCAGATACTGATAAGTAATATAGAAAAGTTTTTTCTTTCGAGCAAGAATTATCGCAGCATTGAATTGTAAACTTGAACTACCATTTTATTAATAATGCTGGTACATTTAAATACAAAAATTTTTATTCTGTCACTTCCTACAATTATGGAGCTAAATTGAAAACATGGAGAAAAAGGAATACATGTGGTGATGGGGATTATGGGATGCAGTCGGGATCTCTGGATCTTATCATAATGCAATTCCTTTTTATCTTTATTAATTCATGAATTAAGTAACTTCTATTTATTTAGGCCTGTGATGGACCAGAACCTGTACCACACAGGAATGAAACACACAACAACAACAACATTCATATCTGCAATCTGCAACATTCTTCCTGCCATGAAATTTGTTCTGGCTTGCATCTGCAGGTAAGTCCTTACACACATATATATACACACACAAACTTACAAAATTGTGTAATGTGTAAGTTCAATTTGTTGGCTGCTGTTGCTGAGGAGCATTTGTTCAGAGAGAATAAAGGAGCTCAAAATTGCTACGATGAGCATGTTTGTAGGATTAAATGAACTCACAAAAATATGACTTCTCTTCCTCATCACCCAGCCCATTATATAAAAAGCCAATCCAGAAACTAGTCCCTGCATTTACAACATCTTCCATTTATATAGTAAGTTGCATTTACAACAAATTAAAATTTTATACAATTAAAATATATTGCAACGTAGGGATTTGACATATTATATAATGGGATGGGTGATGAAGCAGAGAGGTTGGTTCTGTTTTTGTAAGTTCATTTAATCCTACAAACATGGTCATCATAGCAATTTTTAGGTCCTTTGTTCTTTCGTAACAAATGCTCCTCCAACAGCAACCAGGGTTCGCATTACTTTTGTCTGGCTATGCAGGCTCTTTATTTTCACCTTCTCAAGCCTTATATTTCGCAAATTGAACTTACATATCACACAAATTTGTAAGTTTGCGAGTATATATATATATATGTATATGTGTAAGGACTTACCTGCATATGCAAGGCAGCACTAATGTCATGGCATACCTGCAGATGCAAGGCAGCACAAACGTTTTGAGCTTCTCTCTGCTTCTGGATTCCAGCCTCAAAACGGCCTCGTTTTGACTGTTGGTGCTGGGTTTGGTTGCTGCTGCGGGCCTGACCTGGATTTCACGGGTCCGTTGGGCTTCTTCCTCTTTTCGATCCAGTTCATTTTTCAGTCTGAAACATGTCAGTCCAAACGAAATTTACTGGTCTAATATCAACTTTCAGTTCGGATCAAATAATATTCTAATAGTGCAATATTAGTATGTGAATTACTTACGTGTGTGCTAGACATCTTAATGGGCTTGACCAGGCAGAGGTTGGGCCGGGCCAATCTTACAAGATAATGGGTCGAATTTGTGATTAGAATTTGGCATGGGCCGTTTATTTTGGGCCTAATTCTAGCCCAAGCCCAGTTTTAAAAATTATTTATTTTTAATGTTCGTATAATTTATAGAATGAATACTATTCTTTTAAACATCATCCCATCCTTTAAAAAAAAAAAATATCACGATATTATTATTCATGTTTTAAACCAGAGACTAAAATAAATTAAACGTATTGTTTAGTTTGAACGGGAGACTAAATTAAACATATCAAAATTTTTAATACCCCCACATATGGATGAAGAGCAAATTGAACACCTAGTTTTTAGGTTTGGACTAGATTATATAAATTTTTATTTTTATCTTAAACTTGTAGTCACGTCAAAGTAACGTAAATCTAAATACTATATCTATGGTTATGTAAATTTCTAGATATTAAAAAATATATATTTTTTTAATGATCTCTGATTTGGGAAACAAACAATAGTGAGGTAGAAAACCAAATTGACATAATTACGTATGACGACAAATTGGTGTTGATTACATTCTAATTTAAGTGGAAGTTACTTAAATTAGCATAGGGGTTTTGGCACTTGAAGAAAAAAAAAAAAACATTCTAAAAAAATTGCCCTAATTTTTTGAAGCTTTTGTTATAATGTAATATTATTATTCTCTTGTCTTGTCTTTTTGCCCAACTTAGTAATTAATCTCATTATCTTTTATATATATATATATATATATATAATCAGCATAGGACTCCACTAGTCATTGTTATCTAATTTAAATTTGAAGACTCGAACAGAATATTTTAATAGATGTTGACAGAGACATAAAAAAAATATTTTGTGGAGACACGAAACCGCAACTTGATGATTTGGATTTATTGTAAATATAGCTAGCTCTAAGTTTTTGTATATCATATACTTCCTTCCTCCTACTATTTATTTTAGGAAACTAAATGTTAGAAATCACTTTCCTTTTTTTTTTTTTTTTGAAGGAAAGAAAAAGTTGAAATCACATTATTTTTATCTTCATTTCTTTTCATTGAAACAATTGAATTAATTTACTCTTATTTTTTCTGAAATTCATAGATGAATTGATACCGAAACAAACGAAGAATTTTTTTAATTAGAATTAGGGTTCGAGTAAGGTGTTTCTCCTCCTTGTCCTCTTTAATTTTTTCTTTTTTTTTTTTGGAGAAAAAATATTGATGGAAACTCATTTTTTTCTTGTAAATTATACTTTTAGAGCAGTCTCGAAAATCAATTGTTTAAGATATATGTCCAAAAGTATGATTTAGAATGAAGAATATATATATGTATATTATTTGTTTATAATAAAATATTCTTATTTGCTATTTAAAAATGAAAAGATAATTCTCTCAGTGTCATTTTTTCTTCCAAAAAAAAGGTATTGTAAATATATATATATATTTATATAACATATGATTAAGAATACAAGAATCGAAAATGGACTTAATTGAAAAGAAGTTGTGTATTCATGTGATAAAATTTGATTTACTTCTTACCAAAATGATGTCCATTGAATAAAATCAATATAAATATTCTCATTCAGGAAATCATAAGTTAGTAATTACATATAGTTATATATTAACTGAGTTACTCAAGATCTGATTTACTAGAAAAGAAAAATACTTACCCTTGTGTTATATCTTTTTTTAAATTTTTTTTTTTAATATTTTATATGAGTTTTATTTAAAATAATTGTTTGCTTAACGATATTACGGATCTAATGAGTAAGATAATTCGTACATTAATTTTTTTTACGATGAATGTGAAAAATAACAATTTCATAGTCTTTGTTAAGAAAATAGTGATAGATGGAGTATAATTACGAAATTAACGAGGCAAATGATTAAATATAGTAAGAGTCATTTATTGATTTTAAGATTAGAATAATTGACAAATTCCATCTACCTAAACATATGTATAGTTGACTAACTAAACCAATTTATTGGAAAATATATTTTAAACGTGCAATGCTTACAGAGATACATGCACACACGCACATACACACACAGACACACATATATATATGTGTGTGTGTGTGTGCATGTATCTATGTAAACATTGTACATATATATATATATATATATGTATGTGTGTGTGTGTATCTGAGATATTACATAAAAAGGTTAATGCAATTGTTTAGTGGAGAGTTAGACAAGAAATCAAAATACGGATATATTGGAAATCCACGTAGAAAGACATATTAGATCAGCTCAAGACTTGTACTCAAAACTCTCTCTACACATTATTATTGTTTTTTTCCCCTAACAAAAAGAGCTAAAAACTTAAAATTAAATTTACTTTCTCTAATTTAAAATTAACCTTATGGGTTACAGATTGGAATTACTTGATTCCCATCATTCCCAGAAGACTCAATTCCAATTTGCACCACTTATTTCTTCTTCTTCATCATCATCATCATCATCATCTTCTTCTTCTTCTTCTTCTCCTTCTTCTTGGTAGCTTAATTCATTACTGTACTATTTTCAATTAGTAGAAAAGTTGATCATCAATTAAGCAGATTCATAAGTGGTAGGCCTAACTTTTGTCATGTCCAATGCAAAAAATTCTTCTTGATTCGACGATGATGTTGTCTTGGGATTCGACCCATTACGAATAATCTCTTCATGATTGTCGTTAGTTGCTGGTAATGTCATTTCATCACTAGTGTGAAGAGTTGATGGTGCAGCATCTTTGCTCTTCCCCCATAGAACCATGTATAGACCTATCACAATCACAGCTGCTCCCAGAATCCTGCATACACACGCACACATATATAAAGATATACCCATTTTGAAGACTATATATATATACATATATATGTGTGTGAAAAATGACATATATATGTACGTATATGATGTTGTTACCTTCCCAAATAGACAACCTCAGACAAAATAAAGGAGCCCAAAATTGCAACAATGACCATGCTTAGAGGATTAAAAGCAGTGATAAAAACAGGTCCTTTACTTTTCATTACCACTCCTTGAATATAATAAGCAATTCCCGAGCAAATTACTCCCTGCAATTTCAATCAATTAATACGTATAATCATATTGAAAAAAAAAAAATAGAAAGAGAATATGTAAAATAATTAATTACACTGTAAACAGCTGCCAATAATT
The DNA here is from genome assembly GCF_000150535.2 of Carica papaya. The sequence continues at coordinate 25,817 of NW_019014355.1, read as the reverse complement.
TAGAGTCAAAGTGAATGGCCCAGGCTGCTGGGTTGTTTCTCTCCACTGCTACAGCAAAAATTGCTCCTTCTAAAGTTCCCATGAAGCAAATCAAAGCTGTGAGGGACAGCTCTGCTGGGTATGATTTTAGAGTAATTGCCTGCATATACAATATTAATATACATCATATTATACATGGGTATAAATATGTATGAAAAATTAAGGGTATTAATTAATTACTTGAAGAATGATGAAACCAGCCCAGCAGAAGCAACCAATTGTGATCAAAATAGCACCCTTGATTGGGTCTTGAGGAGTGATGGGAATTTTTGATTGTTGATTTGAAGTTGTAGTGAGTTTAGTCCAAGGCAAATTAAGCAAAGGTCCAGTCACCAATGTCATCAACATTGCTCCTCCCACTGTCACCACTGTCCCTAATATCTTTGCCTGGCTATGAACTCTTCTTATATTCACCTTCTCAAGTCTGAATTTTTTTAAAAAAATTATTAATTACCCTTTAAATTTTTTTATTAGTGTGTTAATTTAAATTAATTAATTAATTACCTTAATACCCATGCCATCAGAAATGCAAAAGCAGGAAGAACATTGCACATGGCAGCTGTGAAAGTTGCTGTGGTATACTTCATGCCTGTATAGTACAGATTCTGGTCTATTGTGGGCCTGCACCACAAAACATCATTAACTTTTTAATCTATAATTAACTATAATTATAAATTATAAATACCCAGATTATTATATATATAATTTACTACACATAGAATAAATAGGTGTAACTGATTCTCTTACTCTAGTAAACCAAGGAAAAATATCTTAATGAATGCGGAAGTAGTCATCTTTGGCCTGACTTTCCTGTATAATTATAAGGTATAACTCAAATGTGATTAGTAGAAAGATATGTATGTATATATTGTAAGTAGAGGAGGTAGGATCAGACCTGTCGAAAACCAACGCAAAAGGAGCAATGACAAGAGTGGCAATAGCATGTCTGTACACAACAAGCACATGAGGACTCATGCCCTGGTTAAGGGCAGATTTGGCTATAATAGACATGCCTGCATAACCGAACTGCATAAAAACCACAGCCAGAAATGGCTTAGCCTTTTCATAATTACTTCCCAAACCCATCTTCTTCTTCTTCTTCTTCTCCGATCAGCTAGCTGACAAATATACGCGTATGTATATATATATATATATGTAAAGGTTGTAGGAGTAAAATGGTCTGATGTGCAAATGAAGCTCAAGGGTGTAGTTGCTTATATACTTTTTTTTTTTTATCTAATGGAGGGACAATGGAATGTCAATACGTCTCTCTTTAAAAAAATAATAATAATAATATTTTTTTGGGTTTAAAATAAAGAGAGACTAGGGGCTCCACTACCACTAGCTCATAAACTGAAACTCTATTTTTAATAATATTCTTGAGATTAATTATTTATAGTAATAAAAAAGATATATAAAATTAGGAGGGTTTTCTAAAAATATTAAAAAAGAATAATGTACCAAACTCTCTCCATTTTGATGCTGACTAATGAGGCCAAAATAATAAAGGAGGTGATCCATTGCGCCAAGCCAAAAAATTATCTGCCCGAGTGGTGTTCCTCACTACTTAAATTAATTTGTGGTGGGCATTTGCTTAAACACACACAATGTAACTATGTATAAGTTTTTATCAAATGTTAACATTCTTCGTCAAAAATTTTAACCCACGATGGTATTCTTAGTATCATAAGTTTATTCCGTATAATAAATATTATTTTATTAGTGTTTATTCGACATAAGATTTTAGGTAATGTTAGATTAGACATTGAAATTAAACTGTAAATAAAAATTTAATGCCGCTTCATAAAATCGAGAATTTAATTAGTATACTTTAAATTATTCTCTTTTAGTGGAGTAACCTCACTCCTTATCAAAGTTTCTAACAAGGGAGATAAGTTTTGATAACCGCAAAGAAAAATATTTTCATTAGCTGTTAAAAAATGGTTATTGAGACTAACTTATCCATATTATTTAAACTCATTACAACTTTACTTAATTCACTCTTAAAAGAGTTTTAGATGTTCTCATTCTAATTAAGAGACTTTTTAAACCTAAATAGGTTTTTCTAACCACAAAAGGGTCAATATTTCTAACCTCTTGAGGAGGGGGCAAAAATCTTTAAAAAATATTTTTAAATTACATTATTTAATAATATGTCATCCATAAGTCAATTGAATGTCATCGTTTAAAAATTTCAAATGGATCTGTTAAACTTATTTCCTCAAAAAACGAAGTAACAAAAAATTTATAATTTATTTTCAGACAACAGATAGAGCAATAGCTTCTTTCAAAATTAGTTAAATAATTTTCATAACAACTATATTTTGCGGCTATAATTTTTTTCCATAGAGAATTATTTTTTGAATCCAAACGTCAAATCCATTTCAAAGAAAAGTTATATTTAAAATTTCAAGTGATTTATTTTCTTAGTGGTTTTCTAACTTGGATATAGGTAGACTTCCAAATTCATAAAGTACATATTTTATGCTTTAAGGTGACCTAAAGAAAATTTCTTTGTAGTTTTTTCAATTTTTGCCTCAAAACTATAGGGACTAAGAAAAAAAAAAAAAAATCCCTTTGTATAAGTCATCTTTTAAGATGATAAAATCGATAAAGGAACTATTCACTAAAAAAGATATAAAAATTGACCAAACACATTCTTTAGTATATATGACTTCCAACAATCACCAAAGATTTTCTATCAAGTAACCGGAGAATGTAAAACTAGTTTATAGAGTCAAGCAACTTTTTAAAGTCCAGTTTGAATTATACGAATTTTCTTCTACTAGATTTCACTTAGTGAACTAATTTACTTCTAATCATAACATAATATATAATTTGTATTAATTTAATAAAAATAAATTGATTTTTACTTACGATGACTTTAGAGATCTTGTTTAATACATTTGGAAGAAACTTTAAAATTGTATATGGAGATATGCATAGTAATAAACTCTCATCTTATTCAATATATTTACAAAAAATTTCGAAATAGTTCTATATATCACTTTCACAATGAAGATAGACCTAGTAATAAATCTCCTTATTTAAGTTCTTTCCTTAACGTAAACTAGTCTGATCTATTAATAAGAATTTTTCATGACAACATAAAGATGCAAAAGATCATTCACGTTTATTATTCATTCTCAATGTTCATTCTTTTAATAAAAAAAAAAGCTAATAAAAGGTCATCTAGTTGTGTTAAAGTCTACTTTAGAAAGGGCCCTCTTTCATTCCCTTCCTTTTGCTTTTCGTCGTCCTTTAATTTCATTTATAACCAAATTACAATCAAGTTGTCTACCATTCACAAAGCAAATTAACATTGATTGATCCCACTTCTCATTATATATTTTATCCTATTTACCAAAATAGTCTAAAATTTGTTATTTGACGTCAACTAATTACACTTGGATTAGTTAAATATTATTCATATATAAGATTATGTTCAAAATAAATTTAGAAATATTATAGAATTTATTTGTAAATCTACAACTATTTTAATTCTGAGAAGTTGTAAATTGTACTAAAACGAAAAAAAAAAATTAAAACAAATATATGATTTCATGTAGAATTAGTTGATGAAATTTGATTTTCATTATTTTAATCCGATACGAAATTTTTTATGTGGTCATTATTCTTCATTTTAGAAATTTTTTTTTTTACAATTTTAGTTAAACTAATTTAATGAAAACTTTGGATTTGTCCCATTCATAACAACACAGAAACGAGATTCCAAAGGGCAGAATATGAAGAGAAAAATTAGTCCTGATTAATATATCTTATTTTTAAAATTTTAAATTAATTAACATATATATATATATATGTTTTTTTTTTTCAACATGATTAATTTATCAATTACATGTCTATCCGGAATAGAGTATAAAGTACTACTGTTATCTTTTGATGAGTATATATGATATCTGAATGACCACAAAAATGAAGCCATGCAAAAAATCAAAATAACTTCAATCATTTCACTATATTTATATGTATACGATGTATATACACACACACACACATATATATATATATGCACGTGTGCCTTTTCGTGTTGGAGAATGTGCTTACAACAGAAGAAGGGAATTAAGAATATTATTTTTGTCCTCTCATGCTCATCATTTTATTCACTGATGAGACTTCACTAATTTCTTCAAGTAATAATGCAAAATAGTCATCCTTCGCTTTTGTTTTATGAACCTAAATAGTAATTATTCATTAATATATAATTAGTTTATAAATTAATTATTCTTAGTTAAAAAAAAAAAATACCAAATTCCTCAAGATTAATCTGCAAATAATTTCTAGTTACTGTTTGTTCTTCAGGGCTGGCAGCTTAATCAATTAATCTTGATTAAAGATATAAAAATTATAGATTTTAAAGATTTTTTTTTGGATTAATTAATTAAAACGCACCTTGATTATCAATTAATTAAACGTGTTATGCGCCCGTTTATTTTGTGCCTTATCAATCTGCTGGCATCAAATATGCTTTTTTTTTGTTTTTGTTTTTTTTTTTCTTTAAATCATAGATGTTTAAGAATTATTAATTAATAGTAAAAATCTTGAAATGTTTTGAAGTTAATCATTCAAATGTTATAAGACTAAATATGATATATATATATATAATAATTACACTGGTAGGATATATATATATACCTAATTGACACGTGATGATGGTGAAGTCACCATAGACGGAGAAGCTATGAGGATTAATGGAGGCAAGCAAACAAATAGAAAAAGGTCACATGGAAGTTGACTGATAGACATGATTGAGATAGTGAGAGATTATAATAATAATCTTCTACAAAAATATCTTTATGTTTTATATTAAATAATTATAACTTTATATTATAATTTTTAACCTCATATATTCTATAATTATTTACCATTAAAAGTTCATGGTAATTTTTCTTAAATTATGAGTTAAATTTCTATAATTTTTTTTATAAAAAAAAAATCTAATTTTTAATATAAATATATATAAAAAAAACGATACATATTTTATTATATTTTTTTTTTACTCAAAGTGATGTATATATACCACCAACCAAGTAAAATAAAACAATTAACGACACTCTTGTTCTTATTTAAGTTCATAATTTTTTAGTTAAATTCTCATAACTTTTATGACTTTAATTCATAATTAACATAGTCTTGTTGCTAATCATTATTTCTGCATCTACTTAATTTCAAAGCTCTAATTACATTTTGTTTTACGTAATTAAAAACATATAATATACAGATATATATATATATTTTATTTTGTATTTAAAAATTATTCTTTTTATTTTTAAAACATATTTAAGTTAAATGTCAATGTCATCCCATTTCTTTATTCTGTAAAAATACTTTTCTTCAAAAAGAAAGTAGTCTCTTTCTATAAGCAAAAGGAATTTAATTAATTCCATTTTATGATTTTTAGGTTAAGAAAACGTAGCTCCCCCCACATAGTGCCAACTCTCTTTATGTATAATGGTGTATATGTCAGTAATGGAGGACAAACTTCACAAGGAATTAAAAACATATCATTTGTAATCAAATCATTACAGCTTTAACGTAAATCAAACACTTACATATTCGCTTATCAATATCGATTCACATTTGCCATCCTAATCTGATCAATGTGACGTCATTACAAGGTTCTTATTCTCTTCAATTAGATAGGTATGAGTCCATTTTGTACTTAACCTTCAACTAATCATATACTTTTATTTTATAATTAATTAATTTATACCTATAAGAACAAGTGAATGTTGTAGATAATACGAACTACTAAACCATCAAGAATCTCATAAATTTTCCGATCAAGTCGCTCTCTTCATCTTGGAGCATAAATCCTCTTTAGCTACCATTATCAATTTTTTTATCTATACTTGTCTTTCGTATCAGAAAATTTTTATCATTCTGTTAAAAAATATTCTATATCATATGGAGCTTCCTGCATCTGAGTTAGCAAAACCAGTAAGATAGTGTTTGATAATCTGGTGCTCATAAGAAATAGTACTCAAAAAGATAATAAATAGGAGAAGGTACTAGTAAGATCCTTTCAACTAAAATTATTTTATTAAAGATTCTGCAGCAGATCATTAATAATTTATAGAGGTTATTAAGTGAGATAAATGTCATGCGTTGTACCTTGATATATTTTTTTTAACTTTCAATAGTATTGAGCATAAACTAGATGGTTTAAAAGAAATTATGGAGTATGGAGGTGTATATTAATACTTAAAGAATGTAAACTCGACATAATAATCAATAACCTCAATTTACTTTTAGATCTATTTGGTTTCGTATAAAAGGCTCTCAATTGATATGATTAACCAAAGAAATGTTATGTAACTAATCAAGAAGATAGGTATTGTTCTAGACACTCTTTGAGTTTAATCCAGCTAATTAAGAAGAATTTGACACCTGGTTTGTATATCAGTTATGTTGTAAAAATTTATTTAATCCTTTTATAGTGTTTAATGCATGATTTGGATTTAATAAGTGAAAGGAACTTTAGAAAGCTAGTTTATGGGAAAGACGTAAATGTTGTGATGGAGAATCTTGTATCTTTGCCTCTCGGGTTTACTTCCTCTTCCTAATTATTCGACTCTTAATTGTTATCTATGTAGATCAAGAGACGACACTTATCTTCATCTTTTA
>NW_019014354.1:16397-28363 GCF_000150535.2 Carica papaya | reverse complement strand
TAAGTTGCTTGCACATTTTGAACAAGAAAATCTTCCTGTTGGAAGATAATAATGAATTAATAACCAATAGTTTGTTTAGTCGTTGAATGTCACTAATTTAATACCTGAAAAGTTCAGGGAAGTAAACAATCATTCATCTCAAGTATATATTTGCCCAGTTTCTGCACTAATGGAAGCTAGGCTTTCAAAGAAAACAGTCATTGGAGAAACATCACATGTGATCATTCGGTAGTGCTTGGAGAACAACCATACCTTTCGAGCATTGTCAATTATAAAGTTGTGGTTTTTTCCCGACATGGAGGAGTTATTCACGAAGTTTATATTATCAAGTAAAATTTTAAGTTATCCAACAAAGAAAAGGGTTATAAATCTGTCATCTTGCTGGTTTTATGGAGTTGACGAGTCCCCAATATTTTTTGCCATAATTGTTTTCTATCAATTGCTCCTAATGCATATTCCTTTTGCCTTTTCATTTCACTTTGTGTTGCATGTACTTCAATGTCTAATTGCTACAGCTGTAATGAAAGTCTTGTCCAAGTGTGTGATTTCAATCTCCTTGAACTGATACCTTTGCAGGAAACGCATAAAATGGTGACAATTGCAGAATACCGATTGCCGGAGGCCAAGCCCGGTACTCCAATGTACTTCGACTTCCCTAGAGAGATACAAACGCGTAGGATTTTATTTAGACTGCTCGGGGATGTGGCCGCATTTGCTGATGACCCAGCAGAACAGGATGACTCAGGTTTCAGAGCTGGTCCATTGGCAACAGGATTGTCTCTGTCAAACAGGATTAAGTTGTACTATCTTGCCGAGCCTCATGAGTTGGGAAAATGGGCTAGCCTCTCAGCTGTGTGAATTTACACTTCTCCAATTGATTTTGGTTTGCCAATATTTTTTGTCTTACCATTTTGCTTTTTTTTTTTTTTTTTTTTTACTTTGTATAATATTGTAATGTAACAATATTATTTAAAATTTATTCGTGTAGCCACATCGACCTTTGTAGGACAGGAGCAGGCCATCAACTACTTCATATCGATTTTGGGAAGGTAACTGTGAGATGTAAATTTTTGTTTTACTTTATAGACAAATGAATGTGAAGAGCCTGCATTTATGTTTGAAATTATTCTAAACTGTGTTGTTGGATTAAAAGTCTATTCAATTCTTAGATGTTGTACTTGATATAAAATTTAGCTGTAATTTATATATTTGATAAGTAACTGGATAATCGTTATTTATACTTTCAATTATGTATTTGATATATAACTAAATTAATTTTTTTAATATCTTAAATTCTATAATAATGAATTTATACTACTAATTAATCATAGAATTACAAAAATATTTAATTTTTACTACACATAAAATCGAGTTAAAATTATTTTGATATCTTTATCTAATCTTTTTTCCCCACTTTATAATGTATTTCCTGTTTTATTTCATAAATATGACTTTGATCTAAGATCATCTTTTCGTAAATTAGTTTTATTCATGAAATAAGGTCCAGGTCCCAGAACATGGGCAAACATTTTTTTTCCTAACATTTACGCTACACTTTACTTCAATCTTTATTTCTATTTTTATGTTAATTTTACTATGCGTAAATATAATTTAATTTATAGCATTTAATTATTCTTATTCTCTTGAAATTAAAATTCTATTGCTTCTTTCAAATTAATTATTTAAATTATTATTAATAATTTAATTTAAATTACAAGGGCCCGAACATGGTACAAGCGCGGCCTGCCGAACTCGGATGCGTCAGCATGGGCCTAACTCATCCAAGCCAGGGGCCTCAAGCTGGTCCTGGAAGCTCGTGTGGACAAAACCACACGAGATCAGAGCCTTTACTACGAAATTACGAAAATGCCATTGATGCAGCAAGCAACTGAAGCAATTAACAAAACCCTAGCTATCACTTGTCAAAAGAATCTCAGCCGTTGATTTATGTCTCTCTAGGGTTTAATACCGCGCTCTTTTATACCTTCTCTCTCCCTGCATTGACAGAGCCGTCTCGCCCTCTCTCCGTCTCCCTCTCTGTCTCAGATCGAGCTCTCACAATGGTGAGTTTCTCTCCACCTAATTCAGTCATGCATTGTATGCAGATGCTGATTTGCCGACTTAGAGATTCTAGTTGCACTATCTTCATTTTAGTGATACATTACTCGCTATGTTGTGGATTGGAAACTGGGGAAAGGAGAAAATGAATCGCTTTTTATTGAATTGTTTTTAGTAGATCGATTTGGTAGTTTTCTTCTTTTTTTTTTTGTTTAGTTTTTTAGTGAAGTTGGTAGCAATCCGCCGTGCGGATTCTAGATTGTGCTTGACTTTGCTGCTCTATGGCTTATGTTCTTGGTCTGTATTATGCGATTTGTGGTTAAAGATATTGAAAGATCATCCCTCCGGAATCGATGCCGTGCAGTTACTTCCTATTGAATCGTTTTTAGTGAATCACTTTTAGTTCAAGCTCAGTTATATACATGCGGTATACGCGTCGATATTTGTGAAAGTTGTTCTCAAAATATGTGTGTCGTTTATATTGTATTATATTATATTTATCTATATATCTGAATATGTTGAGTTCTACTGGGTACATTTATTTGTATAGATTGTTTGTTCTCTGTTTGTCGAAGTCTCTATTGGTATGTTGTTTTGGCTATAGAATAATTTTATCAAAAAGAGCTGACTATTTCCAATTTTTTCAATTTCTAAAAGCATGTAAGGATTACTGATTATTGCTTTTAATTTAATAGTGAAGCTTAAAACCATGTGATTATTGTTTGTTTTGCAACACAAAACAATTTCCTATCTGACATATGAATGCTGATTTCAAGACTTATGGGATACTTTTTTGTTAGAATAGAAATGTGCATGGTTTTTGTCCTTTATTTCAATCAGTGCTCATGACACTACTTTATCTTCAGGCCTTTGTCAAGGCTCAGAAAACGAAGGCATACTTCAAGCGGTACCAGGTCAAGTTTAAGAGAAGGAGAGGTACTATATTTTCATCTCTTTAATGTGATTTCGGTTTACTTGAGCTTTTTTCTAATTTAATTTACTTGCAGAGGGGAAGACTGATTATAGGGCCAGAATCCGCCTTATTAATCAAGATAAGAACAAGTACAATACCCCAAAGTACCGGTTTGTTGTGCGATTTGTATCCTTAAGTTAATCTGAGTATTATTATTGGCAATTCTGATTTTAATCTGTTTATTATCTTCATATGATGACATTGTAAAAATAATAATTACTATCGTTCATACTTAAATTCTATCTTCATTATGAATAGTAAGCAGGAGATGACGCTGTATTGGAGGGTCTCCTTCCCTCCTACATTTATATGATTTTTCATTCTATGTGACCTTTTTTTACTCTGCTTGCCCTTGGCTTCTATGTGTTCAATGTTGAATTACCATGCTTCTTTCTGATTTAGACAGGCAATGTGCCTCAATCCTTGACCATTTTATCAGTCTAACAAAGATATCACTGCACAAATTGTATCCGCCAGTATTGCTGGTGATATGGTTCTTGCTGCTGCTTATGCCCATGAGCTTCCTCGTTATGGGCTTGAAGTTGGTCTTACAAACTATGCTGCAGGTATACTATCTCTGGGTTTGTTTAAACTATCCTCAGTAATTCATTCTCCCATTCTTTTTCTTACTTTTGCATTTGAAATTATGATCAGCCTATTGTACTGGGCTTCTTCTGGCCCGCCGGCTCCTGAAAATGCTTGAAATGGATGATGAATATGAAGGCAATGTAGAGGTATGAAGAAATAACAATATAGCTTTTCTCTTGATTTAGGCATGAAAAAATTGAACCCATGTCTTACATGTAAGTGCCTCATTATTAGTTTTGTTTGCAGTTGAGGGGTTTGCATTTTAGTTGAATCTACTAGTATTAATTGATTGGTTCCATTTAGTGAAGGTTATCCATTGCGATATTTTTCTCATGTGTCTTAATTTTAAATGTGGCGATTGGCTCTAATGGATGATTTTAAAATTTTGACTTTGCTTGAATGACTTAGTTTATTGCTAATCTTGATATGCATGTCATTTTAGTAAACAACAATTATCTGCTTTTAAGATTCAGATATCTAAGGAATGTGTTAACAGGCTACCGGTGAGGATTTCTCTGTCGAGCCTACTGAGACCAGGAGGCCATTCCGTGCTCTCCTTGATGTTGGACTCATCAGAACTACAACTGGAAATCGTGTTTTTGGAGCCCTCAAGGTATCTCAGAATTGCTTAGTGTAGCTTTATGATGCATGGTTTAACTTTAAAGTATATTGTGGGTCCATAATTGAAGTTTTTAGTCACATCATCATCACTACTTGCTAATTTCAGGGTGCATTGGATGGTGGGCTTGATATTCCTCACAGTGACAAGAGGTTTGCTGGCTTTTCAAAGGAAAGCAAACAGCTTGATGCTGAGGTTCATCGCAAGTATATCTATGGTGGCCATGTGGCTGCATACATGAGGGTTAGTGTTGGTTCTTTAATCAGCATTTGGCACTACTCATGAAGTTAGCTTTTGTTATATTATTTGCCCTTTCTAAAATATGCATCCAGTGTAACAAGTTTACTGATTTTTTTGTTCCAGACCTTGAAGGAAGATGAGCCTGAGAAGTATCAGTCTCATTTCAGTGAATACATCAAGAAAGGAATTGAGGCAGATGACATTGAAGCCCTTTACAAGAAGGTGCATGCTGCCATCCGTGCAGATCCAACAGCAAAGAAATCAGAGAAGCAGCCACCCAAGGAAATCAAGAGGTGCGGTTCATGCCTTGGGTCTATGCTTTTTTTTTTCTATGGCCTGCCTTGTCTTCCAATAGCCCAATGTTATTATCCATGAAAAATACATGAAGAATTTTTTTCTAAAGAGAAATATAGCCCGTTTCTCCTTAAATATAGGCTCCTTCACCTATTACTGGGTAGTTCTGACATCACGGTATAGGATCTCTTCATGGGTTCTATTATGTGTGTTTCGAAAGCACTATACGTTGCAGTAATTTTTTAAAATTTCATAGTAATTTACCAATTTCTGTATAATCACGTAACTTTGTGCCGTAACTGGAATACAATGTTGCATGAAATACAAAAGTTGTTGTATCACTATGAAACTTAAAAAAACTATCGAGGAGGCATGTTAGCTTATAAGTACCCAGAATTTTCCCTCAACTGCTTTGTACTGGTTGTATTCTTGTAGCTGCTCTGCTGACTCCAAACATTATGTTTGAATTACAGGTTCAACCTGAAGAAGCTCACATATGAAGAGAGGAGGGCGAAGTTGATTGAACGGGTGCAGGCCCTTAACAGCGCAGTTGAAAGCGACGACGAAGATTGAAGAGTGCAATTGCTAGGGTTAAGAAAGGATATTTTTACTCCAGCACGAAGCTGCATTCTTTCAGTTTTGTTTAAACCTGTTAAATTTTCAAATATTTTAGTTTATTTTTGGGTAATATTTCTGCCATTTGGGTTTTCTATTTTTCTAGATGACAAGAAGATTTTGGAACATTAGCTCGGTATTAAATGCAATTTTAATTTTCTGTTTCTTAGTCCCTTAACATTGCCATTGTTGGTTACCCCTGACAAAACTAATCCTTTTAAGAGCAAAGATTTGAGCAAGTTTTCGAGGGATCAGAACGGAATTAAGGGTCTGTGTGGGAGGGAACTGAGACGAAATTATGGTCATATTTGTTACTATGATAAACAACTAGATCATATGTTTTACAGAGTTATGTCTATATAACAGTTTCTATTGAAGTCTAAGTAGTAGAATCAATTTACATTAGTAAATTATTAGTGTCTTGATTACTGAGTGGTTTTTTTTCTCCAGGAGATCTTAACTGGGTTTGGCATGTAATTTTTCTCTCATTTTTTCTCTTTTTTTCTTCTCTCTTTTACATATAATTTTTTTACATGTGCTAATATAACACTGTTTGAATGTTTAGTTTTGTATTTTCACTTGATTTCTTTGCAACTTTAATTCAATTCTTAGAAATCCAGTTTAGAATACAAAACTTTAATGCAACCTAAAGCTATTAGAAACAAAGTTATATGGGGGTGTTAAGTCCTGTTTGGATAGTGGCAAAATTCAAGAAGGTCCCCCACCTATATAATCTTATCCAAAGCCATCCAATGAATTTCCACTTACGTACACGCTTGTCTTCCCAAACACTATCTCCTTCTTCCTTTCCATTCTGCATCACAACTTTTCTCTCCAACAACAACAAAAATAAAAATGACAATACCAACAATGAACTCATTTTCATTTGGTACCAACAAACAATCCCCAGCAAAGACTTTTACAAGCCATGGCCCATTCGCTATCCCCTGCGCCAACCCCTGCAATACCCATTTCAGCAAAATCCGATGCCATTGCGCCCTTTTCTTCCTCGTTAGGGTTTCAAAGGTTCCGGGCTTGCCAATCGAAGTCCAAGGACGTTTCCAATCATAACAAGCCAATTGTCCCTCGAAGGTAAGATAATATCGTTTCTCAGTTCTTAAATTCAAATTAATTTACATTGTGTTCGACGTACTTTATAATAAAATCTAATATATATATATTTTTACATGCAAAATTTATTTAAAAATTAATGTATATTTTAATAAAATTCTCACTAAATATAAATAAGAGAATTATAGATAGAAAACTATACTAATAACTTATTTAATTTTATTGTAGAAATTTCTGGGATCAATTATTGAACCATGCAAACTAGAAATATCTTTTTTTTGTATAAAAAAAGAGATTAATCGATCTATTTTTGTATTATTCATGATATATATATAATAACTTAGATACATATTTTGAAATGCGTATCACATTTTTGTGCTGCTATTCTCGTTGTTATAATGCCGGATGTTAAAAGTACGAGGAAATCATAAGCTAATACATAGATGAACTGCAATGTTATTGATCCTTAGGATTATATCGTTGGCCTTGACGGCTGCACTAGTGGGCTTGAATCTCGGCGGCGATGCAAATGCCGCCCGGAGGCCTCCGCCGCCGCCACCTGAGGAGAAGAAGGATCCAAATGTGAGTGGAGTTCAGGCAAAAGTACTGGCTAGCAAGAAGAGAAAGGAAGCCATGAAAGCATTCATGGCCAAGCTCAGGGAGAAAGGAAAGCCTGTATTAAACGACGCCGTAAAGCAAGACCAGTCGGCTGACTAGTTAAATGGTTGTGTGTGTATGAATGGACGTATGCTTGTATTTTTTAAAAAAATTTTAAATGAAAATAAAACAATATAAACTCTGTAATTCTGAAAATAAATTCACAGTTTAAAAATTTTAAATTTATGAAATTTTAAAAAACAATTACAAAAATATTAATTACTTATTTACCATCTTAGTTATGATTGTAATAGATGAATATGTTAATTTTTTTAATCAATATATATAGAATTCACCTATATATTAGTGTATACTTCACCTAAATATTGCTCAATATATATATATATACACACATATATATATATATATATACACTTCACCTATTTAAGTTCGTATATGCATATATATTTATACATTTGTATTATATTATACCCTTTTGATTGATTTTATTAGAAATAATTGAAATTTTTTTTTAAGTTTAAAATTGAAGCCAGATTAAGATTAAGCTAAACTTTAATTCTTTTCTTTAATGAGTTTAATTAAGCTTAAATCTTAAATAAAATTTGAATTAATTTAGAACCCAATTCCCAACACAAATTTTCTAATGTTTAATTTCTCCTCTATTTTTATTATTAATACTTTATTATTATTTGTGTATAAATGACGTCATTAAAATATATAAATATTTATTTTAAAATATATATTAAAATTTATTTTTCATAAATAAATATTTATCGAACCGATTAAGTCATTTTAAACCTGACAGTTCGCTTCCACCGGAGACAAACAGATAGAAGACATCATCACTTCATCGGAGGGAGGTATTGAGTGAGAAGCCGCCATTAGAGAATCACAAAAACTAAATCAAGGATTTCGAAAGATGATGACGACATGTTCGGTTGCATCCGGTGAAGGTCAACTCTTCCAGGCATTCAGCGGCCTACAGCAGCTAGCCGAAACGCGCCGTTTCAAGGTAACCTATGATGAACTATCTGACCCCCAATTTTTTAGTTTCCCGGAAAATAAAAAGGAATTTGAATGGTAGTCCTCCATTTCTTCTCGGTTTAACATTTCTTCTGAGCGATTTCGTTCTTATTAGTTAGAAATGATAATTGGTTGGTGCTTTCTTGGTGGGGTAGCAAGTACTTCTTACTCGTGAAAGAAGTCTACTATTTTGGATTTTAAATTGTTCGAATTATTTTGAACTGTAATTCAAATGATTTTGATATTTGAAATAAGTGCTGCGTGCTGCAAATTTTACCGTGTGTACTCTGCTAAATTTGGAAGTTAAGATTCGTATTTGTTGCATGTTATGTAATTTTGTTTTTTTCTTAAGTCAAGAGCCGTACTTGAATTGCATTTTAGTAGGAGATACCCATGACATGTCAGCCATTTATGGGATAATTACTTTATATGTAGGTTAATTAGATTACTGTTGGTTAGAAAACCAGTAATCAATCAAATAACTTCACTTGAAAGTATGAAGAGTCTGACAGTCAATTTTCCGTTGTATCTTACTAGAAAAATGACTGTCATATTGTGCTTTGAAAATATATAGAAATGTAGGTCCTAGAAGATGATTGGAACTGTAGGTTCTAATTTGAGACACAGAATTACAAGCTAACTTTAAGTAATTTATTCATTTTAGATTTGGTTTCTCTTTTTGGAAGGATAGATGTCAGATATGGAAACTCCTCAATATTGTGTATTTATGTTGGCATATGAAAATATTAGTGTGTTCTTGTCTACATGGATGTCTGACGCAATCACTTATTTTGATATTCACACAGGCATGGTTCTTGGATCAATTCGGCGTTCTTCACGATGGCAAACAACCTTATCCTGGTGCAATCTCAACATGTATGTTTTCATCTGTGGTAAGCTTTTTTCAGCTGATTCAATAAAATGTTTCCTTTCCAAGTGGTGATATAGTTTTGTTTGTTGTATTTAAAATTCTCTGTTTGGAGTCCAGTAGAAAAGCTAGCCATAACTGGTGCCAAGATGGTGGTTATAAGTAATTCTTCAAGACGTGCATCAACAACCATGGAGAAATTGAAGAACCTTGGATTTGATCCTTCTCTCTTTGTGGGAGCAATCACTAGTGGAGAACTAACACATCAATACTTGCAAAGGTTGGAAATGTTGTCTGCTAAGCTCAAAGACTAGCACCCGTGCTTTCCCAATATGCGGTCTTCTCTTTAATAAAGTTGGGCTGTGTCATGAACAGGAGAGATGATGCTTGGTTTGCTGCACTGGGGAGGTCTTGCATTCACATGACGTGGAATGACCGGGGAGCAATATCTCTTGAGGTATGCATGGCTTTTCTTAGGATTCTTGTGCTGCAAGATATTTGTTCTTCATGTGTCCCACCTTCTTTCTCTCTTCATGCCCTCGTTTGACTTCTTTGATGACAGAGCCTTAAAGTGAATGAGACAGGGACAATACTTTTGGCAAGGTTATTGATACCAAGTTTCATCTTTAAAGAACATGATTTATTTCTCTCTTTTACAAATTTGACAACACTGTGAGGCTTGAAATAGCTGTCACCAAATAAAAGCAGAGTTTAGGGGATTGCCTGTGTGGTTTAACAAGAACTTAATATGACATGATTATTATGCCATCTTTCCTGTTTCACAAGGTCTGATTTCTAGATTAACCATACTTGTTCGTTACATGAGTTAAAATACCTAAATAGCATCGCATAGTAACTTCTCTTGTAATTTGATTCATTAGAGTCAAGGTAAAAAATCTGTTTTTCGGTTAATGTGGGCCATGCAATCAATTCTGTAATAGAAAGCATCCAATTCTTAAATGGTTTTAATACAAAATTTTATGTTCATGTTAACAGTTATTGGAAGAGCATTTTCCAGGAACTTGAGATGTGCAAATAACTTGCTTTCATATTTAAAATTTTTCATCATAGGGTCTAGGCTTACAAGTTGTAGAGAGTGTCGAAGAAGCTGAATTTATTTTGGCCCATGGTACTGAAGCTTTGGGGCTTTCTTCTGGAGCTGCACGTCCAATGAATCTTGAGGAATTTGACAAAATTTTGGAGCAATGTGCTGCTAAAGGAATACCCATGGTGGTTGCCAATCCAGATTATGTGACTGTTGAGGCCAGAGATTTACGTGTCATGCCTGGTAAAATATGTCAATTTTGGTTTCAATTTTAGTTTTTTTTGAAATCTGGATTAAACACCTCTGTTATGAACCTAATAAATGCTGCCTTGCATGGTAAGAGTGGGAGCATCTTAATTGTTCAGATTCTCCACTATGATTGTTGGACGATAATATTTGCTTTTACCAACTAATTTTGCTTATTTGTTAATTTTTTCGTGATTAAAAGAACTTTAAAATTTTTGGTTTAACAGAAAAAGTTTACTTCGATTTTTTCACCTCTCATAACTAACAAGTCAAGAAACTGCGTGATGGTTTCAAGAATTTTATATTGAAAATGAAAAAATCATTTCAACAAGGAAATCCAACTTTTTGCACTTTAAATATTACTTTCCAAGAAAGTTTCAGACAAAGGAATTTCGTATACTCGGTACTCAAGTTCACTATTTTGTGGAGAGTTGCTTTTCTTAATCTTAGGAATGTAATTCTCCAATAATCCAACAGTTCCTAACAGTTACAGTTTACCCATCCTTTCTAAAGTTTTAGATTTCTAGCCTGTTCAGCTATCTATTGGTCTGTCTTGTGTTATTTATTGCTCGCTAGAAGTGGTTGCTATCATACACTCTCTTGGGATGGCAACAGGACGGATTTGCCAATCTGGACCTGTCTTGCTAACACCTCTCCATCATATTTTTCCTCCCAGCTCAAGAAATAAATGTAACACCCAAGAAATTCCTCTTTATTTTTATAATTATTATTCTATCTTATTTTATTTTATTTTAATTTATTCTATATAAATATAAATAAGTATTAATAGAATTTAATTTAATTTAATAGAAATAATAATAATAATAATAATAAAAAGAGATAGAAATTATTTAGGGATTTAATTGAAAACAATTGTGGGAAAATGGGTGAAAATTTGGGTTTTGGGGGTATTTTTGAAAAAAAAATCGGAAACCGGGGGTCAAAATGCAATTTAAAAAAATTGCACTACGTCAGCTACCCGGTCAGCAGCCCTGGCCAACCAAGACGCGCCGCGTGGCAGAGACGTTGATGCGGGAGGCCACGCGGAAGGGAGCCACGTGGGCGATCCGCGTGCGCGCGATCGAACGGTTGAGATCCGTTCCCGGCGCATGGACGGCCCAAATTGAATCGCGATGAACCCAGATTCATTTCCTATTTAATTGTGATCGGACGGTTTAGATTAAATATGATGGACCGTTCAGATCAAAAGCGAATGGTTATAAATAATTTCATCCGCACCCAAACCCTAACCCTATCCGCCGGAGAAGACAGCCCAGCCGCCGAAGAGCCGACCGCCGCCACCCACCGCCATGCCGGAGAAATTTTCGGCCACCAAACGAGGTTGACCGGAGCAAAACACCTAACCGCGACGTGAGCTGGAGGAGCTGCCGCACCGGAGAGCCCCACCGCTGGTATCGTAAGCGCGTTTCAGTTCCCGGGAAAAAATTCAGGGAACCCAGGGACCGCCCATAGGCGCAGTGAAAATCTAGTTTTCGGCGTCAGATTAGATAAGAACCCCTCACTCTATTTCCTATCATGGAATTAAAGTTCGAATAAATGGTAATACTGTATTTTGTGCAATTAATAGATATGCATAATTAATTAAGGTTGCTAATGGAGCCCGAAATCGGACATTATTCCATGTCGATGCCTGCTTGATTTATTTTGTAGTTTAAATGCATTATGATATCTGGTTTATCTATTTTAT
>NW_019014353.1:93755-108166 GCF_000150535.2 Carica papaya | reverse complement strand
GCATCTTGGCCGTCCGTGTGCACGCTTGATCTGAGCCGTCCGATCACGCGTACGCGGATCGCCAACGTGGCCCGTCCCCGGTCGACGTGGTCTTGCCACGTGGCAGGTCCTGGTTAGCCATGACTGCTGACTGGGCCTGCTGACGTGGCTGCTGACGTGGCGCTCTCTTTTTTTTTAACTTAATAAAAATAATTTATAAGAAAATTACAAAAATACCCAATTGTTTGGGCGTTACATCTACTATGGCCTCAATGTGTCTCTTTCATTCTTTTAATGTGTTTGTTTTCTTTTAGGTTAAAATACTTCATTTCACTTTCAACTTTTGAAATATGTTAAAATTGCACGATAATTTTTTTTAGTTTAAATTAACCATCAACTTTTATAAAAGTGAAAATTACTTTTTTGCTACTAGAAAAAATTAATACTGTTAAATATTAGCATACATTAAGGAGGATATCTTTTGTTTTAATCCACGTGAATGTCACATACGTTGCGTCCTGATTAAAGAATAATAAAATGTGTAAATTAAAATAATTATTATGTAAAATAATAATAATGATGAGCAAAGAAATAACTGTAAAAAAAATGGATACATGATTTTACGTGAAAAACTTTCCAATATAAAAAAATCATGAATAAAATTTCGAGTCAAATCCACTATATTTGAAAACATGTACAAGGTAATATGACGATAAAGGAAAAATTAATTAATTTCCCTTGCTTTGTATGTGAGGAGAGAGAGAGGGAGATTAAAAATGAGATGTTTTTGACTTTGATGGACTTGAAATGATGATGAGAGATAAAAGAATAAAAAATAAAAAATGCCCTTTATTTCTTTTCTTTCCATATGACCACAAGATATACATATATATATATATATATATACAACTCTTTTTCTTTTTCTTTCACTCTCCTTTTATTATCCTCTTCTCTCTTCCTTTTTCGCCACACAAAGAATCTTTTTTTTCCTACTTTCTTCTCTTATTGGCTTACACAACTCTATTCCAAGCTTCTCTTATTATAGGTGGGGGAAACCTTAAAGATCAATATCTTCGTTTCTAAAAATCTTTCAAAAATCTTGTGAATTGATCATTATCCTATTACTGAAAATCTATAAGAGGTTACAAATATATCTTTTCTTGTTGCGTGTACGACTTCTTCAGCTCTATCTTCTTTTTTATAGTGATGGGTTGGAACTAACAATCTTCTCCTCCAGCCCATGAGAGAATGTCCACTCATCCATTGTTCAACTATCATTGAGTCCCATCATCTTTTGGTAAGGATGATGTTTGTCACAAGTTACCACCTTGGTCAACATGTTAACTGGAGTTCGATAGTATGTATAATAGCCCAAAAACAAAAGAGGAAAAATAAAAAAAAAAGGAGAATAAAATAAATAGAATAATAATAATAAATAAATGAAAAAAAAAAGAAAAGAAACCCTAAAAAGGGCAGAGAAAAAGAAGAGAGAGAAGAAGAATAAGAGAGGCGCAACGAACAGCTGATCCCTGTGAGGCGGGGAAATGACGGTCAGAGAAAAAGGCTTGTGCACGATCGTCGCGTGACGTGTTAGAAAGAAAGAGTCACGTCGCAGCAAGAGAGAAAAAGAGAGGTGCGGCAAGGAGAGGAGAAGGAAACTTGAAGGTGTGTTTGCGGCGAGGAAGGAGTGGTCGGACCGGGGGGAGGCCAGATCTTGACAGATTGGCGAGATTCATTTCTGACTGGCGTGTCGCGACTTTCTGGGTGATTTCTGCTCATTTGTGGCGGCAAGTGCTGACCCTGGTGCTTGTGCGGTGGCGCTTGGGATTCTGGTACTTTTTCCAACCAAACTCCAGGTAAGGATATCTCAACCCTCTCCGTAATTGCTTAATCGAAGTTTGACCTTTAGATCGTCTAAAATTGATTGCGACTTTGAATTTAACTTATGTGAGATACCAATGGTGATGATTCAACTGATTTTATGCAAGTATTGGTATATAACTGATTGTGCAACTATATTTAGTTATTTGGAATTTTATGTTGCATGGTGGGTGGATATACTTTGTAGGTCGACGTGCGGGAAAGACCATTCATGATTGTTTGTGTGAGTGGGATACGTGTGTCGGTTTATGTACCCGTGTTGTGGTGAGTGTGCGTTTTGGTATATATATCTATTGAAAATATGCGCATCGGTGTAGGTGTATAGATAAAGGGTGCATGCCGTGTCATATAAATATAAATATAGATAATTTGTATATATATAAAATACATAAGTCAAATATCTATTAAATAAATTATATTTAATTGTGTATATCTAAATATAAATAATAAACTGTGTTTGACATATATATACGTATGAAACTGTTTGCTGAATATACGATATATATGTGTGTGTGTTTGATATGTATGTATACATGCAGTTGGGTGTGAATTTTTATTTTAAAATATAATTATAATATTTGAGTTCTAAAGTTGAAACATGAAGTATAAATAATCCTTGAAAAGGAAAAAGCTTATTGGGTATTATGAGAGAGAGTGTACGAACTTGGTACATAGGGTGAATCCTAATGTGGATGTTTCCTCAATCGTACCGGGCTGGAAAGTCCCATATTAGATGGAGTTGGGAGTTGGTTAAATAATGTTCATATCGGACGAGGTATTGAATAAGTTTATAATTATAGTGCCCATTACCGGGCAGGGTATGGAAACGACCGATGATTACATAGGAAATGTTTGTGTACCGACGTGTAGCGGGAATCTCTATGGGTCCCCAATGATACCGGTAATAGAAATGACAACAAGCAATAGAAATGAAAATGGTAAATAACCCTGTTTAGGTGAAATGACAAGGAACTCAAAGTTTCACATTTGTTGAGATGCGTATTGATTATGCTTATCACTATGATTCTAATAATATTTTAATGTTGTGCATGGACGATTGCATGAACTGATAGTATTGTTTTCTTTTTTAAAATGGAAGCTGCCTGATTACATGTCTGATATAGTTGATAGTCTTTGTGAATGTAAACGAGGTTAGTTGAATATAAGTTTGATGTGATATGATAATAATTATAAGAAAGCATGAAATTTTAATGAAAAGCAATAATGGGAACTCTGCCTTAGAGGAATAGGGGTATGAAGTGAGGAAATTAAACATGTTTCTAAGTTTGAAGTTAGTTTTATTAAAGTAAATATTTCATCGGTTGTTTTACCGTTTTTTACAATATTTTGATGAACCATTACATTGTTTGATTTTTATATCCTAAGTTAGTGTAGCTCACCTAATTCACTATTTTTCCTAGATTAAGACGTTAAGGACCCTGCTCCCAAAGGATGAGAAATTCGTTAGGAGATTGTTCCACTTAATCTTACCTAAATTTAGATGTTAATTAAAGTTATCTATGTCATTATAACAAGTATTTAATTTAGAGGTCAGGCACGCCTCATGAATTTTGGACATTTTAACACTAAGTTGTATAAGGGATGTATATTTTAATCCTTAAATATTAGTTGTGCAAGATATTTCTATAAAATATTTACCATTATACAGTGGCATGCAATCAGAACTCTGAATGAAGAGTTTGGGTCATTATAGTTGGCATCAGAGTCGCATTCTTTGAAACCATCCATTTTTATCATGAGGCTTAGGATTATTGAGAGGATTAGGGCAAAAAAAAGGGAATTAAGTAATATGAACTTTAATAAATGTTTTATTAAACTTAGGAATCAAATGTGTTTAGCTTCACTTTGAAGCCCATAGGAGATAGTGAATGAAACAACTTCCACCAAGAAATTGATCCAATAGAAGTAAGAAAACAAAGCATGAAAGGAAAGTGTTGTTTATTCTAGGATTCAAACCCTTCAATGAGTTATAACCTAAGTTTTAACATTAAGAAGCTTTCATATAGGCAAGTATCTGACAAGAATAATTACGTTCCTCTTTACTTTTTCTTTACTGCTCTAATTTACTGTGTGCATTATACTTAAAATACTATGCAGATATATATGTATATATTTTTGTATATCTATCAGTGGTGAATGAAAGGGAGAGACAAAGCAAAGAAACATATGAGAGGTTAATAATCGACTAACATACATATATGCATGCTTATAATTATGCATATATGTGTATATATCAAAATCTATGTGCTTGTGCATGTGAGGGTATATATATGTATAGGAATTATTGCATGTGCGTGTATTAATGAATATATAAGTCAATAGATATATAATAAGTGTGTGCATATATCTATATATATAAGTAAAATTTGTATGCTGTGTGATTTTGTAAATAGATATAAATGTATGTAAATCTGTGTTATGTATATATAAACTTGTGTGTATATGTTATACCATTTTTTTCCAGGATGCATACATATATATATATATATATGAATTATTGTGCAAATGCGTGTGCCTGTGAATATATATATAGGTAGATGTAAATTCGTACGTATATAGATGTGTGTGCGTAAAGGTAAATGTGTGTATGTATATAAGCCTATACATATGTATGTATATGTATGTAAAATCTATTAAGTGGAAATGGGGCTTTAAAGTTCCTGGAAAAGGAAGCGGATTAATTAGTAGGATTATAATTAGAATAAAGTCAAAGAAAAATTGGATAACGGGATGTAGATGTGAAATTAAATAAAAAGTAATTAGCATGAGAATATGATAAGTCATGCTTAATAATACCTGTTCTCAAAATATAAACAAACAAAAATGAGAATAGAAATGGAGAAATTAATTGATTATAAATAAGAGAAAATACTTAAATGAAAGAAAGTTAAGACAATATTAAGAATTGAATTAGTGTACATACGAAACCGAACCTGTCTTCTCTAAATTTTATTTTTCTATAATTTTTTTTTTTAAAAAGAGAAATTTTATGACATCCATGAATTTTCTTAAATGTGTTTTCTGCACTTATTTAACTTTGTTTTGTTCAGTTAAAATGTGTAAAATTCATATGAATAATTAGTGGAGCTATATACCCTAGGAAAACATGTATGTTTGTACGTGCATATATATATAGCTAAGGATTTGTGCATATATAAATGCATGTATATGTTTGTAGAAGTAAATCAGTGTGGATGTGGTTATGGGTGTGTATATATGATTATGTGTTAATGGTTTGATTTGAGTTGTGTAGTTGCATCTGTGTATGTGTAATTAGGTGAATGAATTATATATATATATATATATGATGTGTATACATATTTTGTCAATGTACATATGCCTGCATATCGATATGTATATGTAAGTGCAATATCAGTTTATATAAGTCGTATACATAAAATATAAATGCAGGTTTGTATGATGGTATAGGTATAAAACTGAGGGTATATGTATATGTGAGTGTAAATGCATCAAAAGTGTATCAATATGAGTATATATATATACACACACGAATGATGCTTAAGAATGTATGTTTAGATAAAATGTGTAAGAAGTTTAGGGATGTAAAAGAAAATGATATGAATAGCATCAAATTTTATAGTAAAAAGGGGGCTGTTTAGAATTCCAAGCCATTAGAACAATGTGTATGTTGTTTTGGGGATAATTGAAAATATATATGTATATTTATATATTGATTAAAGATAATGGAGAATATTTTCATAATATCAATGTATTAATTTTCGAAAGTTAAAAAGCAAATAGTTCTTATTTAGGCATATGAACTTTGGGAATTATGTGAACATAACATAGCATTGAGATTATCTAGGTAATTAAGAGCTTAATCTTGTAGTGAATTGAGAATGTGGTGTATATTGCTACGAGACTCTTCATGACGATAATCAAACAAAAATATAATGCTTCAAACATGGTTGGATGATGGCAACAATTGTATAAATTATTGCTTGGAGAAATTCAACTCTAATGAGTTTTGAAATTTAACATAATATAGAATAGTGGTCTTTTTGGAAATACAATAAATGTTAAGAGGTCTATAGTGACGCACCATCAAACCTCGTTAGGTTTTAAAATTTCTAAGATTGAAAGACAAGTTCTTAGTAAATATATCTTTACTTTTGGGATAAAATTGAAGAAAGTAATGTATCTGACTTAAATTTAGTAGAAACGACTACCAAAAAATATATATATATCTACATATATATAGATATACACAGGCGACCATATGTTTCTAAAGGTGTTATAGATACAAAGCCTCCTAAGATTCAAAAAGGAAGGGAAACTAAGCCCTTGATTCATTTGCCCTCTCAAAGTACAAGAATCAATCGGTACAACTGCTTACAAGATACCTGTACTATCGGAGTTATTAGGAGTTCCCAACGTCTTTCCTATATTAATACCATGTAAGTATCATCCTAACCTCATCCATGTGTAGCAATATGAACCACACCCACTAGAAAATGATTTCACCTAAGAAAAAGTACCCCTGCGCATATTGGATTGAAAGGAGGAAACCATAAGAAACAAGTAATACCACTAGTTAAAGTCATATGGCAACCTCACTCTCAAGTGGAGGCAACATGAGAGCTTGAGGAGACGATGAGGATGAACTATCCTAATTTATTTGAGAATGTCTAGCAAATTTGGAGACCAAATTTATTTTATGGGACGAATATTATAACAAGTAAAAAAAAGAGAAAAAATAAAAAAAGGGGAATAAAATAAATGGAATAATAATAATAATAAATAAATGAAAAGAAAAAAAAAGGAAAAGAAACCCTAAGGGGGGAAGACAGGGGCGGAGAAGAAGAAGAGAGAGATGAAAAAGAAGGGAGGCACGACAGGCAACTAATCCCTGCGAGGTGGAGAAATAACAGCCGGAGAAGAAGGCTTGCGCGCGATCATCGCGTGACGTACTGGGAAGAAAGAGTTGTGTTGCAACAAGATAGAATAAGGGAGGCGTGGTGAGCAGAGGGCAGATTCCCTCTTGGCACGCAACACGATAATGGAGAAGGAAACTTGAAGGTGTGTGTGTGGCGGCGAAGGAGCAGCCGGACCGCGGGGAGGCCAGATCCTAACAGATCAGCAAGATTCATTTTGTACTGGCGTGCTGCGTCTTTTTGGGTGATTTCTACTCATTCACAGCGGCGAATGCTGACTCTAACAAAGGCTCGTGCTGTGGCGGCTAAAATTTCAATACTTTTTCCAACCAAACTCCAAGTAAGGATATCTCAACCCTTTCCGCAATTGTTTAATCGAAGTTTGGCCATTAAATCACCTAAAATTGATTGCAAATTTGAATTTAACTTATGTGAAATGCTGATGGTGATGATTCAACTGACTTTATGCAAGTGTTAGTATATAACTAATTGTGCAACTATATTTAGTTATTTGGAATTTTGTATTGCATGTTGGGTGGATACACTTTGCTGGTCGATGTGCGCAAAAGACCATTCATGATTGTTTGTGAGTGGGATGCGTGTGTCGTTTTATGTACTCGTGTTGTGATGAGTGTACATTTTGGTATATATGTCTACTGAAAATATGCGCATTAGTGTAGGTATATAGATAAAGGATGTATGCGGTGTCATATAAATATGGATAATTTGTATATATAAAAAATACATAAGCCAAGTACCTATTAAATAAATTATATTTGATTGTTTATATTTAAATATAAATAATAAACTGTGTTTGACATATATCCACATGAGACTATCTGCTTAATATATAATATCTGTGTGTGTGCTTAATATGTATGTATACGCATAGTTGAGTGTGAATTTTTATTTTAAAATATAATTATAAAATAAATTAGGGCAAAACATTTAATAAACAATATCCTTCCCTTTCATCAATTTAGTATACAAATTTTATTCACTTTTAATTTAATTTAGTTTAAATTTCACTAAACAAACAAAATGCAATACAAATATGATTAAAATTTAAATAAAAAATTATCTATTTTGTATTATATAAAAATATAAACTCAATATCATAGATTGAAAAATGTTTGTAGAGTTAATTTAATTATTTATCATATATGTAAATTATAATTAATTTTTTAAAAATATCAAATAACTAAAACTTAATAATTGGATGCAAATACAATTCACATCAATTAAACACAATATTAATATAATTCTATAATTGATTGATATTGGAAATAATATATTTGCAAGAACATGAGATATATAGAAATATTTACTATTTGCTAGGCATCCTATTTCTACTAGTACAGAAAATATGATGCAGCAGTTAAATATAAGCCAAAGAAAAGATCTGCAAAGCCTTCAAACAGATTGGAATTTGAGCATGCTTAATTGTTGAAAAAATAAACTGTCAGGACAATTACAGGTGAAAACTCATTTCACTAACAAAATCACCTTGTTAAATCTTTACAGGATTGATGAAAATCAGTCCTTGACATCAATAACACCTTCGGCAGATATCTGGAATCGAGCCTCTGCTTCTGCCAGACAAGGAGAGCTTATTACTTTACAGATTCGCTCTTCTCCTCTTCCCTTTCGAAGAGCAAGCCTAAGTAAAGAAATACATAGTATGTTTCAGCAGAAGCTTTTGATTTTGGGATGGAAGTTAGAGAAGATATTAATCGTTCGGTGAGGGCACAAGCATCAAACCAAATTTATAAAATAAACAGACCTCGTTGTAGAAGCATGAGCCATAATGTTGCCACCGATGGGCTTGATTTGAGGTCCAGCAAAAATGGCAGAGCCATCCACTTGTGCAACTACTTGATTCGTTATTACAACTGCTACACCAAACTAGCAAAGTGCAACGGAAATGTTTAATGAACCACAATGCTTTGTTGCCAGATACAGGATATCCATATAAGATCTTCATATACTAGCCCGAAAGAAGACTTGTTACATCTATGAATGGCTTAAAAAAGCATGCAAGCTGAAATTTTTCTTGATCAGAATGAAATAATATCCTAATAAAAGGCTTCTGGACTGGAAACCTGACAACATAGTGTGACAAAGTTGTAAAAGTCTACCTCATCTGCTAACTTTTGAAGACTCCTGAGGAACTTTGCTAGATGCATTTGCCGGGCTGATAGTTCTCCCCTTCCAGAGAAATCTGTTCTATAGAGAGCAGTGGCACTGTCTACTATCATAAGGGCAAACCTAACACCAAAAATCCATTAGAAACGTCTGTTACTTGTGACATCATAGTAGCAAGAGAAACATAAGGGCAATGTGATCATATATACCTTGTTTCGACCATCATAGAAGCTGCCTCAAGCAAAAGCCTTGACTGATGATCAGTGTTATAGGCTCTAGCATATGCCACATTCTCCAACACATCAGCACCATTAAGTCCAAACCTGCAGCACCAAACGCCATTAATTATTGGGGATTGTACCACGAAGGATCACATTCCTTGTAAGGTAGCCATGTAACACCTGTCTGCTATTTGCAATAGCCTCTGCGGCCTGAATGTGCCCTCTGCATCAATGTACATTGCCTTTCCTTCACCTCCTCCTTGATCCAATGGAAGCTGAAAAATCAAAGGGCGTTGAGTTAAATATTGAGTATATCGATTCAGCATGTAACTAGCTGATGATAAAATTTCTAAATTGATAGACAGCTCTATTTCACTTATTAGAAGAGCTTAAAGTTATGTTTAAAATAAATTTATTTGCGAGTTCACACGTACTTCAATTACAAAACAGTGAAAATAGTCTCTGAAAAAATAAAAATTGATATATTGATATCCATGGAATTTCATGTGGAACTGAAATTACTGTCTAAAATTCTATCAAAACTTAAAATATATTGTCCCAATTGCATATGAAATTCTATATATACTTTTATATATTCAATTAGATAAACTAATCATAAATTCACAAATAAATTCTACAAATTTTCTGGATTTGTTTCAGACATGGCTAAGGGTCTATTTCGAAGAAGAAAAAAAATGAGAATAACATTAATTTGGTCCTCATGAGAAAATATATTGAGGGTAGAATATATTAGGAGAATAACAATTTGTTCCGAAGACAAAATTACTCTTTTTTCCTCTTCTCTTCCCCTATCCTAATCAGGCCCTACGTGACAATCCAAAATTCAGCGATGCCAGATAAAGTTCACTAGCTCAATTAAATGAAGCACGGCAAGAATCTTATTTGAGACTATCCAGTTTCAAGTTTGACTAACTGTGAGTTCCATTTACTTATTGAGCATGTTGAATTCTTTATTTTTCACATCGCAGGTTCTTGGATTGTCAATTAAGGTATTTATTAAACAAAATAGCCGCAATAGCTTGTGAGATAAGAAAGAAAACTTCTTACTTGGCAAGTAACGCAGAGTGTATGACACAACTGAGTTTTTCCAGAGCGAAATTCACCATATATCTCAGTAATAGATCCCGTCTCAATTCCCCCTGCCAGAAAATGACATAAGATCATAATAATAGAGCTTATGGTATTCAACAAAAATCTGGAAATATCTGGAAAAACCTATACCTTCCAAAATTTTGTCGAGTTCTCTTGATCCTGATGTTATCTGGATTATCTCAAGCCTTTGGGCATGAAGCTGGCTAGCACTAGTGAAACCCAAAGGAACCAGTTTTGAAGCTGCAATATGAAGGTAAAACCAAGTCCCTTTACTAAAATTTCTATGATAATTATTGAAAATTTAGCTGATAACTAATAAAGGAAAAGAAAATAACTTCAAATAGTCATGCCTGCTTCTATGAGCTTATCTACTTTAGCTTCACTAATTCCTTTGATTTGCAGAAGATCTTTTCGTGGAGAGTAAGCAACAGATTCAACCGTGCAAAGACCCGCATCCTTAAGCTTCTTTACATCCATGGCAGCAATTCCGGACGCCTAGGTTTTAAGATTAATGAGATCAAACATTATTAGTCAGCAACCGATGAAATTCAATTTTGGTTTTCACAATGCCCAGGATTTTCAGTTACAGGTTGTCTGGTTAACAATTTACAGAACTCTAGTAAACAACACACTTTTCAGCACTAGGCACATAACAAAACCAATAGACAAAAAAAAAGGAAGCTAATAACAGCATTTCTGAGAGCAAATTCAAGAACAGTTTCGAAAACAAATAAATAGAAATTCAAAAGGGGATTTTCATCAATAATTTTCAAACGAGTCTACATTTTGAATACAACTTATTAAGATAATTCTGGAATTTCAACAAACTATATAAAGGCATCCCCTTTTCCAATAACTCGTCAAAACCAAATAAAATGGAAATAACAAAAAGAAAACGACTTTCTTGCTTTTGTAGGAAAAGAAGCAGCCATCTAGCCATAAACCGATCCAAATTAAACCTGCTCTATTAGGAAACCTACAAACCCTAACTCTCCCTCTGTCGCAATTGGGGCAAACAACTCAAGACTGACAGAAGGCCCAGTTTCAACCATAATAAGCGAGTTAGAACCTTTTGTGAGAATCCATGAAACCCATTTAGGTTATGGCCTTACACAACGTTGTGCAAGAATTGGTGGGACACTGAAACAAATAAAACCCTCCCCGACATACAAAGAAAAAATGATGGAATTTTTTTACAAAATGTCGCCTTTCAGCAAATTCAAGAAGAACCCGGTTGGGTCAGCATCTAATTTGATCCCAACGACAAACAAAGTGAACGTAATTGGATGATTATCATAGAAATCAATCTTGAAGAAGATGGTACCTGAAGCTGCTCAACAGGGAAAGGGCCATGCTGCACATCTTCCAGCTCTTCTTGTCGCATTACATTCTTCTGGACTCTTTGTTGCTCCATTTTCGCCGATTACAGTCCAAGAGAACTGATGTGCCGAAGAGGAAGAGAGAAGATTGTACAGAGAAAAGAAAGGGAGACAATTAAGAATGGAGGGAAAGGATGCTTTTGAAAAGAGTTTGGAAGGCGCCAAACAATTGAGGGCAAACCTTGTGAAGGAAGTTTGGGCAGTCTGACCATAAAATTATTTGTTTTATAAATAAATTTTATGTTTTTAAATTAAATTATAAAAATTATATTATATGGTTGTCCACTAAAATTCCTAAAGATTTCAGAATTTATTTGAAGATATTCCGATTTGTTTATTTATGGAGTTGAAAATAAAGAGAGGGTTTAATTTAATTTTTTTATCAACCGGAATTTTGAGCTAACTAAATAACGTTTTGAACTTTATTACCCGTTTAATAAATAACAAAAAGCTCTTAAACAACCTTATAAAGTTCTTTTAAGTCATATTTTAAATAATTTGTTGGGTTTTCAACTTTTGTTTTTAAGAACTTGCAAGCTATTTAAAAGAAGGTGTACTGTTAAGTTGAATATTAAATAATTATTATTTTTAAAATTTAGGCATTTTCATATTTTATATGTTTTACTTAAATATAATAATAAAATTATTACATTCATGCTCCCTAAATTTCTAGCTAATTCACCTCAACTAGGGAGATAATATTCATATATTATATATTTTTGCATGTGCTAAAGTTTTCGAGGTTGATGCACAGACTAACTTAGTGTGTGAATTGAGTAAACTATGACTGGTTTTGTAACTGTGAGATAAATCATTTTATCAATAAGCCTTCTATATTTAGTTCGATTATTTAATAACATTTCATATGTAGGAGTGAGTTTTAAATTTGGTTCCATTGGAAACTTGTCTGAGCATGCACTTAGAAATCCTTAACCTTGCAAAATATCTGAAGCATGTTCTCTCTGAGACATGAAAATACCTTTCTTAGAGCGTGAAAACTCAATACCCAAAAAGTATTCAAGTCTCCAAGATCTTTGATACGGAAGCATTACAAAAGAAAATCTTTAAAGTGTTTCATCTTTTGAAGGTATTTTCTTGTGAGAAGTATGTCATCAACGTAAATAAGGACTATTGTGAATGAAAAACTTTGTCTTTAGTGAAAAGTGAATAATCAACCTTTGATTATTGGAAACTAACCTTTTGAATATTATATGAAAACATAGAAAACTAGTTTCTTCATGCTTGTTTAAGTCCATAAAGGGATTTATTGAGCCGACACACAATGTTCTTCCCCTACCGACGAAGACCAGGTGGAGTTTCCACGTATACTACCTCGCACAAATCACCATGAAGAAAAGTGTTTTGTACATTTAGTTGATGTATGAACCAATTGTGAGCAGTCACAACGGTAAGAACGCAACAGAAGATGAAGAGTTTGGCAGTAGGAGAAAAGGTTTCTTGGTAATTAATGCCTTTAATTTGAGTGTAGCCTTTAGCTACAAGCCGCACTTAATGTTTAATGGTACCATCATATCTATATTTTATTTTGTATACCCATTTGCAACCGATGAGTTTATGACTTGTAGGAAGAGAAACTAAACTCCATGTGTTGTTTTGTTGTAAAGCTTCTAACTCTATATTCATAGTGTGTTGCCAATGCGGGTCAAGGATAACTTGAGCATAGGATTGAAGTTCTTTATGAACTGTAATATTAGTTAAAAAAATACAATAGATAGTAAAAAGAAGAGAATATGAAAGAAAATGAAAGAGAGGATACCAAGTACTAGATTTGAAATTTGGCACCGAGGTAGAGTGATTGATTAAAGCTGACAATATGTAGTCTTTATGCCATGTTTGAGGTTGCCATAGGCGAGTGGATTGAAGGGTAGGGATGGAAGTTGAAGGATCTAAGCTGGTAGAAGGAGATATAGTTGATTAATCTTGAGTTGATGAAGCATGGGATGAGAAAGAATCTGTGGTAGTGGGAGTAGGTATAGGAGATGAGAATTCTTGGCTATTGGACATATCGGTCTCTTGGGGTGGGGTGGAGGTGTTTTATGATGGAGATAAAGTTTCTAAATAAGTAAAGAAGGATCAAGTAACACAAAACTGGAATTTAGAGTATTCAAAACTAAAGCGAAAGTGGTTTCACAAAATTTGACGTCACGACTAATAAAGAAAATGTTATTCTCTAAATCATAAAGTTTATAACCCTTTTGACCAGTAGGGTATCCAATAAAGATACATTGTTTAGCATGTGGTTCAAACTTGTGTGTATGATGAACAATAGTGGAATAACATAAACAACCAAATATTCTCAAGTGACCAAATAATGATGGACATTTGTATAATAATTCAAAAGGGGATTTGCTCAATAACAATGGTGATAATAATCAATTTATAAGATAAACAACAGTTAATACAGATTCACTCCAAAAATTAAGAGGTAGTGAGACTAAAATTATGTGATATTTATATATAACTAATTAACTCTAAACCTTTTCTCCTTTATCCTTGAAGTGGCTACAATCTCTTTGTTGGTTCATCAACTTGGTAGCTTGGTCTAGTGTCAATTATTTTCGAGTTTTATTTACTCGTTTAGCTTGTTTTTTGTTTTTTTTTCTCTCTCCAATTTAACACAACCACTTATTTCTTTCTTTCTTCCTCGCTTTTCATTTTCACTTTGTTATATATTTAGAGAAAAAAAATTAATAACTATAGAAAAAAAGTTACAAAGTTATAACTGTTTATTTTCTTATGGGGTGGTGTTTTTGAGG
>NW_019014353.1:2943-22255 GCF_000150535.2 Carica papaya | reverse complement strand
GGAGCCCGAATCTGATGTATTTTTCAAGTCAGTTGTTGTTTGATCTATTTTACAGTTTAAAATGCAGCATGGTATCTGATGTATTTATTTTATAGTTTCGCATGCATGAATCACGATTTTGTTTATTATGGTTTAAATTATTGAGAACCCGTTGTTGTCATGTTTGGTGTTCATTACTGGTTTAAGTGTTTATATTTGATTGGATAATTGAGACCGAGAAAAATGAAAAATGGTATGTGAATTGATAAATGGATGATGTCGACAGCCTAACTAGATATCTTGGGAGATGGTGGACGGACCGGGTCCGTAGGGAACCCTACCGGGAACGTGGTCTCTCATATCGGACGGGGTATGGAGACCTTATGTATTTTGGCACCCATACCGGACGGGGTATGGGGACGACCCGTTTCACCTTCATACCAGACGGGGTATTGAGGTTTATGATTTTTGGCGCCCATACCGGACGGAGTTTTATTATTGATAAATGAATTTATCATGAATTATGTTCCATTGGTTGTTTTTGTTTTCTACCAACCTTTACTTCTGTGACAGTGAGATAGTGTGATGTCTTTACTGGGCTAGTGTAGCTCATTCCTTATTTAACCATTTCAGATCATGAGGATTTGGTTCCCGAGCCTGTCCCGCAGAAAGATGGCGAGTAGACGCCTAAGGATTTCATAGTTTTATTTATAGTATTCATTACTAGTATTTACCTTAGTTTATTCTTTCACACGTTGAAGATGTTTTTGGTTATTGTGTAAGGGATATTAATCAGAATTTTTATTTCGCTTCCGCACTTAGAATTTTTAATACATACATTTTCTTTAAATTTCCGAGGCCTTTACAATTGGTATCAGAGCCGCGTTCCTCGAACTCATCCCTTACACAATAATGCTTAGAGAAATACCCACCGATAAATCGTTACTCAACTCTTCCTGGTGAAATGTAGGTACAGAGAAATGAGGAGAAGAAGACCCCCACTAAACCGAGCAGCCCGGGATGATTCACTTCAAAAAGATGTGGACATAATATTTGAGATGCTGAAAAGGATCATGGCTGCCCAGCAAGGTCGAGAGGAGAGAAGGGAGTTACCCGAACCTCCCCCACTACCACAGGTTGAGCCACCGCTATAGCAAGCGGATCCCAAGCCACCCCGGCACGAGCCTGCTCCACCACAGTACCACCCCGCACCACCATCGCAGTGTGAACCAGTGCCCCAGCCACCGTATTGCCCGGCACCGCCACAGTACAATCCGGTGCCCCCACTATATCAGCAGGTGCCACCACAGGGCCCCCCAGTCTATCCCCAGCCAGGCCCAGTCCCTCTTCCACGGGACCCAGCTCCTTCCTTGATCGACCCAGGCTACATAGAGAGGTACAGGAGACTGAACCCTTCCACTTTTGCAGGGAGATCCTCTTTCGAAGATGCCCAGTACTGGTTGGTGGAGACTGAGAGAGCTTTCAAGACCTTGGGAGTGGTTCTTGAGAAGAGAGCTGCCCTTACTTCCTACATGCTGGTAGGGGAAGCAGGTCGTTGGTGGGAGCTCAAGCAGGCCACCTTGCCTACACCAGCCACCTGGGAGCAGTTCTTAGTGGCCTTCCATGCGGAGTATCTCCCTGAGCACATCCGACACCTGAAAGAGATGGAGTTTGTTCAGTTGGTCCAAGGAAACATGACGGTATCGGAATATGCTAGTAAGTTCCTAGAGCTGGGCCGATACTCCTCGGAGACATTGATGGATGAGGGCAAGAAGGCCAGGAGATTCCAATGGGGCCTCCGCCTAGAAATCAAGCAACACTTATTGATACTGGAGCTCAAGACATACTCAGCCGTTCTAGCAAAGGCACAGATTGTGGAGAGGAGTTTCAACATCCGTCCTCAGTCAGCAGGGAGTCACCGACCCTCAGCTCCACCTCGCAGACCAGCACCCACTGCGCTGGTCCAACCAAATAAGAGGCCCAGACCAGTGATCCAGGCCCTTCCTCAGGCTCCAGGGGCAGCACGTGGAAAGATCTGCCAGTACTGTGGCAGGATCACGGGGACCGACCATGCTACCACTTCAACAACACTTGTCGCATATGTGGTAGTACCCAGCACTATGCGAGAGAGTGCCCGAGGAACCAGAACCAAGGAAGACCTCCTTTTCAGGGCAAGGTTTACAACCTCACCCAGCAGGATACCGACGCCGACCCCGACGTAGTACAGGGTATGTACACTATTTGTGACCATATTGCTCATATTTTATTTGACACTAGTGCATCGCATTCATTTGTTTTACATGTTTTTGCTTCCAAACTTAATGTATCACATGATAAACTTGATTCAATATTGTTTGTGTCTACTGCTGGGGGTGAAACACTATTAGGAAAAGTTATCTACAAGGCTTGTGCCGTGGAGATAGCAAATAGAAAACTGAGTGTAAACCTGTAGGGTTAGACACGGGGGATTTTGATGTAATCTTAGGAATGGATTGGATAGCGGCGTATCACGCCACCATAGATTGTTTTAATAAGAATATTGTATTTAATCCTCCCAATGAGGAGTCATTTACAAATTAATAAAATCATTTAGTATTTATTTCTTGGTGGCAAGTTTCTTTAATTTTCTAGTACCTTAATTTTGCTATTTTCTCTAATTAGGCAAGCCCAAGAAGGAAATTTGTATCCAAGAGATTCTGGTAGTCCGAGGCTTTCCAGATGTAGGACAAACTACCCGGACTGCTAGTGGACAGGGAAGTCGAGTTCACTATAGACCTACAGCCAGGCACCCAGCCCACTTTGGTTGCTCCTTACCGCATCAGCCGTATTGAGATGGAAGAGCTAAGGAAATAGATCACTGAATTGCAAGATAGTAGTTTTATTAGACACAGTGTGTCCCCTTGGGGTGCCGGAGTCACTTTTGCCAGGAAGGGAGATGGAACATTGAGACTATGTATTTATTACAGATGATTGAACAATGTTACAATTAAGAACAAATATCCCCTTCCCAGGATTGATGACCTCTTCGATCAGCTACAGGGTGCACAGGTCTTCTCTAAAATAGACTTGCGATCAGGTTACCATCAGGTGAAGATAAGAACAGAAGACATCTCCAAGACGACCTTTCGAACTAGGTACGGACACTATGAGTTCCTGGTCATGCCATTTGGGCTAACCAATGCCCTGGCAATCTTTATGGATCTAATGAATAGGGTCTTCAGAGAGTTCTTGAATCAATTTGTTATCGTGTTCATCGATGACATCTTAGTCTACTCAAAAAGCAGAGAAAAACATGTTCACCATTTTGCCCAAGTTTTGCAGGTCCTCAGAAACAAGAAGTTATATGCAAAGTTGAGTAAGTGTGGATTCTGGCTTGAGCAGACCGCCTTCCTAGGACACATCATATCGAAGGAAGGAGTATCAGTGAATTCTGAAAAGGTTGAAGCGGTACTTGGCTGGGAGA
Organism: Carica papaya; assembly: GCF_000150535.2. The sequence continues at coordinate 18,813 of NW_019014353.1, read as the reverse complement.
AGTTGACATCAGTTAAGAAAATCCAGAGTTTCCTGGGGATGACAGGTTATTACCGCAGGTTCGTTGAATGATTCTCCAGCCTAGCAGCTCCTCTAACCCGACTCACAAAGAAGAATGCCAAATTTGAGTGGAATTAGGACTGCGAAAGAAGTTTTTCAGAATTAAAGAAGTGGCTGACTACTGCACCCGTGCTGGCTTTACCGAGTGGATCGGGGGGATATACAGTTTATAGTGATGCCTCCTATGTAGGTCTGGGTTATGTCCTGATGCAGCATGGGAAGGTCATAGCATATGGGTCCAGACAGTTAAAAAATCATGAGAAGAATTATCCCACCCATGACTTGGAACTTGCCGCAATCACACACGCCTTAAAAACCTGGCGCCATTATTTATACGGAGAGACCTTCCATATCTATACCGATCACAAGAGTCTGAATCACATATTCACTCAAAAGGATCTCAATATACGTCAGAGAAGGTGGATGGAACTCCTTAAAGACTATGATTGTGATATCTTATACCATCCGGGTAAGGGCAACGTGGTAACAGACGCTCTCAGCAGAAAAAGTGCAAGTATCTTACCCCATTTGATGGTTTCAGAATGCAGGCAAATTGTGGCCACACAACAGGTTCGACTTCAGGACCTGAGGAGAGTCACATGTTTGGGCCGCCTGACAGTCTAACCCGAGTTAATACAGAGAATAAGAAAAGCCCAATCAGTCGACCCCGCCCTAGTAGCCCGCAAGATTGATACAAAACAGGGAGAGAGCTTAGAATTTCGAGTATCTGTCGATGGGTTACTCCGGTTCCAAGACAAAGTGTGTGTTCCGGACGACAGCGAGTTAAAGAGAGACATCATGATAGAGTCCCACAGCTCGAAATTTGTCATGCATCCCGGAAGCACCAAAATGTACCAAAGCATGCGACCCCGGTTTTGGTGGAATGGGATGAAGAGAGACATAGCCGACTTTGTATCTAAATGCTTGGTATGTCAGCAGGTCAAGGCAGAGCATCAGCGCCCAGGTGGGCTACCTCAACCTTTACCGATCCCGGAGTGGAAGTGGGAACACATCACCATGGACTTCGTGACCGGATTACCCAAGTCATGTTCAGGACATGACACCATCTGGGTAATTGTTGACCGGCTTACCAAATATTTCCACTTCTTGGCCATCAGGATGACCAACCCCTTGGACAAGTTGGCAAGAATGTATATCCGGGAAATAATCAGATTGTATGGAGTTCCAGTGACAGTGCTATCCGACAGAGACCCCAGGTTCATTTCTCGGTTTTGGAGTAGCTTTCAGCAAGCCATTGAAATAAAGTTGTCTCTCAGTACTGCATTCCATCCTTAGACTGTTGGACAATCAGAAAGGACAATTCGTACACTTGAGGATATGCTCTGAGCTTGTGTCCTTGACTCTGTGGGCTATTGGGACGACCATCTACCCCTGATAGAGTTTGCCTACAACAACAGCTACCAATCGAGTATCGGCATGGCTCCGTATGAGGTGTTATATGGGCGTCCATGCAGATCACTGATTTATTGGGAAGAAGTGGGTGATAGAAGATTGTTCGGCCCGGAGTTGGTAGAGGAGACCACGTATAAAATAGTTAAAATCAGAAATAATATTCAGACGACTCAGAGTATGCAGAAGAGTTATGCGGACACCCAGATGAGAGATCTAGCGTTTGAGAAAGGCGACCGGGTGTTCCTTAAGGTCACTCCTTTCAAGGAAATTAGTAGGTTCGACAGGAGGGGAAAATTGATCCCCCGAATTATTGGACCTTTTGAAATCTTAGACAGGATTGGTACTGCTGCCTACAGACTAGCACTGCCGCCAAAGCTCTCCAAGGTCCACAATGTGTTCCACGTATCCATGCTACATAAGTACAACCCGGACCCTTTTCATGTTTTGGTTCATGAACCGTTTTCACTCCAAGAGGACTTATCTTATGAAGAAGTACCAGTCGGTATCACGGACCGAAAGAGTAGGATACTCCGGAACTGAAAAATATCATTTGTAAAGGTCGTGTGGCAGAACCACACCCAATGGAGACTATTTGGGAGCTAGAATCAGACTTTAGAGCCCAGTATCACCATTTGTTTGATCAAGAGTAAGATGCAAATTTGGGAGACCAAATTTCTTTAAGGGGGGGAGAGTTGTAACACCCAAAATTTATTATTTTTATTATTTATTTTATTTTAATTTACCAAATTTCTTTAAGAGGGGGAGAGTTATAACATCCAAAATTTATTATTTTTATTATTTAATTTATTTTAATTTACATTAGAATTTTTTGTTTAATTTTTATTCTATTTTAATATTTAATTTATAAGATTTTAATTTAATTTAATTTAATATAAATAAAAATAATAATGATAATAATAAAATAGGGTAAAATTATTTTTGGGATTTAATTGAAATTGATTTTGGGGAAAATGGGTGAAAATTTAGATTATGGGGGTGTTTTTAAAAAGAAAATCAAAAACTGAAGGTCAAAACGCAATTTAGAAAAGTTGTGCCACGTCAGCAGCCACGTCAGCAGCCCAGTCAGCAGCCCCGGCCAACCAGAACATGCCACGTGCTAAAGAAGCTGACGCGGGAGGCCACGTGGGACAGAGCCACGTAGGCGCTCCGCGTGCACGCAATCGAACGGTCCAGATCTCACGCGTGCGGACGATCCAGATTGAATCACGCACGGACGGCCCAAATCGCATCGCGATGGACGATCAGATTTATTCCCATTTTAATCGCGATCGGATGGCCCAGATTAAATCGTGATGGATGGCTGAGATTAAAAGGGGAAGGTTATAAATAACCTCACCCACATCCGACCCCAAACCCTAGCCGCCAGTACCTTCGCTGGAGAAGAAGAACCAGTCATCGGAGGAGTCGGCCGCCACCACCCGCCGCCACACCGGAGGATTTTTCGACTGCCAAATGAGGTAAATTTTCTCCCTTTGGCTCGTTTTTCGATATTGAATCCGCCTATGGCCAAATCGGAGCCAAACTACCAGCCAATCGGCCGAAAAATACCGCCGAAGTCCAGCGGCACCACCGCGACTTCTCTCAATTTTTGCCTCTGATGAAGCCCTTTTCGGTTCCCGTTTGATGTAATTTTTATATCACTGTGATACCGTCCTTTTCTCTATAGGTTGACTGGAGCAAAACATCAAATCGCGACTTGCGTCATAGAAGCCGCCGCACCCGAGAGCTCCGCCGCCGGTAAGTCTCGATTTTTTGTGATTTTTTGGCCCACTAAGGGCCCTAGAGTTGTTTTATCGCCGGAACCAATGCAAGTTTGGCTGAATTCGGCCAAAAACGGTCAACCCGAGGCGGATCGGCGCCGCGGGCGGCAGTGTCGTCGCTTGAGCACGGCGGAGCCGCCGTGCCAGAATTTTGATATTGGTCGAAAAGGGGCCTGGGTCTGATTTGGGGGTTTTTTGGGACACGTGCAGGTACTGGTAGTGTGTTTTAGTTTTCCGAAAAAAAATTAAGGAAATTTAGGGACAGCCTGTAGGTGCGGTGAGAACCTGATTTCAGACCCCGAAACAAGTAAGGATTTCTCACCCTATTTTCTATCACGGTGTGAAAGCTCAACAAATGATAAAACGGTATTTCATGAATTGTGTATAATTAATTATGGTTGCTAATGGAGCCCGAATCTGATGTATTTTTTGGTCAGTTGTTATTTGATCTATTTTACAGTTTAAAATGCAACATGGTATCTAATATATTTATTTTATGGTTTCATATGCATGAATCACGGTTTCGTTTATTATGGTTTAAATTATTGGAAATTCGTTGTTGTCTTGTTTGGTATTCATTACTGGTTTACGTGATTATATTTGATTGGATAATTGAGACCAAGAAAAATGAAAAAATGTATGTGAATTGATAAATGGATGATGTCGACAGCCTAACTAGATATCCTGGGAGATGGTGGACGGACCAGGTCCGTAGGGAACCCTACCGGGAACGTGGTCTCTCATATCGGACGGGGTATGGAGACCTTATGTATTTTAGCGCTCATACCGGACGGGGTATGGGGACGACCCGTTTCACCTTCATACCGGACGGGGTATTGAGGTTTATGATTTTTGGCGCCCATACCGGACGGGGTATGGGAACGGCCCTAAATCAAGTTATCAATGTGAATGGTTCACGTGTAGCAGGGACCCCTATGGATACTAGTAGACTGATAAAAGAGGAAAATCTGTTGTCTGATGATTGAAATGCAAATGTATGATATGTGTTATGTTATAAAGCTTGTATGATTTCATGATATTATAATGTTATTGTTTTCTTATGTTGTTTTCATAAAGCTCACCGAGGTAAGTGGACAGTAAAGGATTTTATTATTGATAAATAAATTTATCATGAATTATGCTCCATTAGTTATTTTTATTTTCTACCAACCTTTACTTCTGTGACGGTGAGATAGTGTGATGTCTTTACTGGGCTAGTGTAGCTCATTCCTTAGTTAACCGTTTCAGATCAGGAGGATTTGGTTCCCGAACCCGTCCCGCAGGAAGACGACGAGTAGACGCCTAAGGATTTCATAGTTTTATTTATAGCATTCATTATTACCATTTATATTAGTTAGTTTATTCTTTCATACGTGAAAACGTTTTTGGTTATTGTGTAAGGGATGTTAATCAGAATTTTTATTTTATTTCCGCACTTTTAATTTTTAATACATATATTTTCTTTTAAATTTTCGAAACCGTTACAATTTGATATGCAAAAGATGAAGATCAATCATGGATATGAACAAGCTGCAACTAATCAGAAATGGATAGCTATATATATAATGGAGGAGCTCAAGATGATTTAAAGAAAAAACTCAAACATGGGACTTGGCGGGCAGGCCTCTATACAAGAAAACGATAAGGCTCAAATGGGTTTACAGTACGAAGACGGTTTTATAAACAACCTTGAAAATCTGAAAATATATATATATATAATAAAATTTTCAAACTTCTTGAAATTATATGATAATTTGGATGGAGATAATTATGGATTGAATGAATACAGTCAAACATCTCAAATGGGTAATATTAAGCATTGTAATTTATAAAACTCTCAACATACTAAAACCCTAAAAAAATACTATGTATATTGATTGTTTGTAAAAGGGAATGCGGGGAGGATTAATAATTAAAGGTATTATTTGTTTACACCCCTAACCCTGCGGTGTACTTGACACCAGTGGGAGGCAACCATAGATTCCCTTCAAGAAACCGAGCCACAGTGAAATTATTAGCCTGAGCAGAGTTATTTAGAACATGATAGCCTGGCCATTTAACTCTTCTCCCAACTCCAGATCCTTCTCCATAATTCAAGTACTCCCCATAATACAAAGTATCCAATGCAAAATCACCATTCCACTCAAGCCACCCTTCTGGTCTCACAACATTGCTCATATACGACTGCATGATTATGGTTCTCGAGTACGGTTTCCATGGCCGACCAAGGTACGTCGATGTCTTGTTTACGTTAGGTAACAAGTCTTTGTCTGCTGAGATATTGCAGAACTGGATAGAGAAACCTGAAGGCTGATTTGGGTCCTTGCGTCCTTGAGCTGTAATAGTGTTTTTCTGATTTGGTAAACCTTGTTTGGCTAGGATTTGGCAGTTTTGCAAAACTACTGTGCCATCCCCAAATATGAAATCTACGGTCCCTGTGATTATGCAATCGCGGTAGAATTGGCGCATGGTGTGGGTGTAGAGCGTGTCTTGGTAACCCCTCATGGCACATCGGAAAAAAACAGAGAGATCGGAATCAGATCGGAGTGCTACTGCTTGGTGTTTCTCCGGTCCTGCTGTGTTTTCAAATGTTATGTCGCGTGCTATGAATCCTCTACCGCTCACAGCTGCACATTTTTTTACCAAATCATTATCAAATATTATATCATTTGAAATACATACATATTTGTATAAATTTTTTTTTTTTTTTTCTTCTGAAGAAAATGTGAAAATAATATATAAATCATGATGTGAGTAGCATTTTCTTGACAAATGAGATACACCACTTTAATAAATTCTTGATCGATAGAAATTTAAGGAGATGGTCCCTATAAAGTGTATAAATCTATTTGCCAAAACACGTCAGATTCACAAATGTTCGTAATAATCAGCTGACATGAAACTTCAAGCTCGTCATTATTATTTAATAAATTCATTTAATGTAAGCTAATTTTTTTTTATTTTTTTTTATAATCATTATTAAGAAAGGTTAAGTGTCACGAACAATTTGGACCGACATTACACATGTATAGAACTGGACAATTCTGGAGTCCACAAATTGTGATAGTACAAAAATTACGAGAGAGAGATAGAAATATATTATATACGGTAAATAGTATTTATCCCTTTTAAAAGTTTCCACTCTTTATTGTTATTTAATTCATAATATTTTCTATAAAATTTTATGTAAACATTTCAAAATAACTATTAATTAAATTAAATTGATATACTTATAAAATAATATTATTATTATATTATATTATAATTAGTTTATTAAAATATAAAAATATTTTGCCCCCCCGAAGCTTTTTTCTTTTTTTTCCCATTTCTCTTTTCAACCAAATAAATTGGGATGCGGTGCTTTTAATGACGACTAGACTTGTACCAGTTTTTATTAATAGTTGGCCACAACTCCACCACCAAATGCCCTACTCTTATTGGGAGGAACATCTAAAACTTATTTCATTTTCATCAAGTATATCCATTATTTAATTTTTTTAAAAAAAATATATATGAATTTCTAGTGAATAAACTAAGCAATAGCTTGTGAAAAAGTTGCATTAAATTAAGGAAAAGATGAGTAATTAATGGGTACTTACCAAAGGTTGCCGATCTAAAGGTGGTCCAACCATCAATGAAGTTCCTGTTACCCGATATAACAGTAACATCAATCCCATCTCCCACCATCATAATCTTCCATTTCTTCTTCTTAATCTCCACATTTTCTTTGTAAATTCCCTTCTTAACATAAATAACATAACGCCGAGTGCTGTAATCTGGTGCTGCCAACACCGCATCCGTTATGCTACTGAAGTCCCCAGATCCGTCCGATGCCACCACAGCATCAGCCGTTACTCCATTTCCTTCTATCAATTTTCTATCCTCAGATTTGACCCACGAAGGAAACTCATCGCCATGATCATCTTTGATTCCAATCGGCGGTGGACTGACTCCGCCCTTGGAGTTTGAGTTAGACTTGTCCGGTGGCTGAACCATGGTCAAGAGATCTCGAACCAGTGAAGTCACCTGTCCGACGCTACCTGCAACTACACTTTTTACTATTCCGTTTGTCCCATCGAACCCATCAACGCATGTGTCTTGGTTAGCAAGTGCAGCACTTAGCCATGTTCTGAGATCGTATCCAACATCTCCTGTACTGTTATTTTTACCTGCATGTAATTAACCAAAGAGATTCTTGTAAAAGCAGTGGGATTTTAGAGCAAAGAAAGAAAGAAAGGAAAAAAAAAAAAAAAAAAAAAAAAAAAAGGAGTGGAAGATGGTGAGTACTGTTGGGATTCTGCGAAGCCGAGATGGACCAGCTCAACTCATCAGAAGAAAAGTCAAGCAAATCAAGGCAGTCGGATATGGCATTTGAAAGGCGGAAATCACCAAACAAGTTTCCAAACTGACCCAAAATGGAAGTTACTGATTTCATCGCATCAATGGTGGACTTCAACGAGCTGACAAACTCAGATGTGGGCACTTTCAAACACTGGATTTGCAGAACATCTATATCTCTTTCACTAGAATTTGTAGCAGCAACAGTATATTCGCGATAAACATTATTGCTACACCAACAAGAACCAAAAAAGAAGAAGAACAAAATTGAGAGCACAAAGAATTTGAACATTATATTTCTTGGTTTGAGTATGCGGTTGGTTGCCTTTAAGAATCAAACAATCAACCCTATAATCTGTAAAGAGAAAAGGATGAATGGGTTGGAAGAGGAAGAGAGAGTCTTGGAATTTAAAGAGAAGGATGGGATCAGTTAGATGGGCAGGTGAGGGAATTTAAGAAGGAGATGACTACAAGCAGCAACTCCAAGTGTCCCTGCGTAGGTCATCGAGTGCATGAGGATTCGTGTCGGCGGTCACCGGTGACATTTTGGGGGCCCAAATCTTTATGGGGCTCCAATCTTTTTCCCTTATTTTATTTTCTTTATGGAAGTAGATTAATATAAATGAATAATAAATAAAATAATAGTTGTAATACCCATTTTCAGTTTTTTTTTTTTAAATATATATAATTTTTGAGTTGTTAAAAATAATTATAATGTAACTATTAGAATGATATTATTATGTAACACCTAACATTCTTTTATCTTTATGAGAACCTTAAACAATTTAGATATTTTTATGAAGTCTTAGTAATTATTTTTTAGGTATTGCTTGCAAATAATTTAGATATGCTTCTTGGTTTGGTTTTTTTCTACTTCTAAATACCCATTTGCACTTGAATATAAACAAAAAGAAAATTTTCACTTCTTATAATTTTCTTTTCTCTAAAAAAAAAATAATAATTTTTTTTTTCTTTCTTTCTACAATATAAGTTTCATATAATTATCACACATCACTAATAATTAAAATTTTAAAAAATATTTTTTAAAAAAAAATTGTAAAACTAGTAATTTTTTTGAACTCAAATCTCTTATATTTGTTTTTAAAATAATTTATGTACTTTATTAATTAAATATATTGTATGCTAATAACTATAAATGCTTGAATTTGAATTTTACATCTTATATAATAAATAAAAGGAAAATGAAAAGGTGTCATATGTAGGATTGTCATAATTTAAGGATTTTTTTATTTTTTTTCTAAATCCAAAGAACTACGTACGAGGGACCCAACATTATGCTTCCATGTTTCTGTTGTTTTTTTGTATACACACACACACACACATATATATATATATATATACATGTATGCATTTGTCCATCTCTGTCTCTTTTTTCCCTCCTTTCCTTTATATCTTCTTTTCATTATTTTACTTGTAATGAGGTCAGAAAATACTACTCACTCTAGGTGATGTTTTCATTTTATTTACATAAATTATTTTTTATATTTAGTTCTTGTTAGTATTTTATAGGATTAATTGAAAATTGGTCCTTAATTTTTTGCTCCTCTTTTTAATTTGGACAAAATAACCTTTTCAGTTGCTACAATTAATTCTTTTAACTTTTTTTTTTTAACAAATAACTTAATTTAATTAATCTATATATTAAAATAAATAAAATTTTTAAATAAATTATCACTGTGTAATAACTATGTCCTAAGAAATTAACGATATGTTTGCTATATAGATTTAATTTGTAGAAAGTCGGAACAAATGCTAAACAGAGTAGGTGTATTAATTTACATAATTCGAGTTGATAAGTAGAGAAAAAGATAGATGGAAGAAATGGTCCGCAAAGAATCAAGTTTTGTGATGCCATAAAATTAAGAAAACTTCAAAAATTATATTAATTTATATATCATTCGTGTTATAATTTTAATAAGTAACTAACTATATATGACGAATATGTGTTTAAAAATATGTTTAATTTAGCAAATAATCTAAGTAGAGAATTAATTTGAAAAGTTAAGAATTTAATTGTATCAATTGAAAAGTTAGACTAAATTAAAAAATGATCTAAAAATAATTATTTAACTCATATTTTACATTATAAAATACTTTATATCAAACAATAACAATTACTAATACTTTTCATTAATTTTACTTTCGTTATTTATCTTAATTATTAGTATTTATATTAGTTATATATTTTTTATTTTTACATTTTACATTAATTATTGATTATAACACTAAAAGAAAATATCAATATAGGAATGAAGTTTTTACTAACAAACAAGAATTTGTTCCTACTGGCAACTGATTGTCGAGTGAATAAAATTTATGTAAGTTGTAATGGAATTTGTAGACACATTAGGAAGTCATCTCCTTTGTACTTGCCATGTGCATGACAATGGTTGTTAAAAATAGATGTCACTATTTCACATGTCATTATTATTATTGTCCTTCTAACTGTTTTTACTCGTAGTGATTAAATGCGGTTTAAAATAATTATTAGTGATTATCGAAAACCTCTTTAATTATGAATCTTCTAATGTGGCTCTACTATTGGTTTTTTCTTGAGTTAGTATATATATTGCATATTTAAAAAAAATTTCTCTCCTCTCTCCAACCGGTACATCTATGTAAACCTATTAAGTATAGATTTCAAATAAATTGATAAATCTGCCATGAATTAAGAAATTTAAAAGAAAATATGTTCTTCAATTTCTAAAACATTATGTTATATGTTAAAAAATTATAGATTATAATAGAAATAGAAATAGAAATTTCTGTCAAATATAAATCTTTTAAAAATTAATTAAATTTCAGTTAAGTTTATTAATTTAGTCAACGAGTTTCTTTTGAGTTTTTGAAGTGAAATAATTTTAATGTATTTCGTGAAATTTTATATAAATTTTTATAATTATTTTTTAGTTAAAAGTTTAAGAAAATGATTCAAAAAAATAAAAAATAAAAAGTCAAAGTATTTATTCTGGTATATACAAAAATATTAAAATTAAAAAAAACTTATTTGATGCATCGAGGATTAGCTGGATTAACAATAAATAATATAGGAAAGGGAATATGTAGAAATAGGAAAGGAGAACGATAGCTTGAATCGTTCCTTTCCAAAAGCAAAGATTCAAAGGGCGTGGCTTTTAAAGCTTAAAGCTATTCAGAGGGCAACGCGAAAACGCGTTTTCAAGTTGGGTGGATTTGTTCTTAAAGTCAGTGGATTCATGGCATTTATATCTTTTCTTGTTTAAAGAATAAAATCCTTAATTTCATAATCTCTCTTTCAATTTAAAAATTAATTCTTATTTTTAAAATCTAAAAATTGAAGACTTTATTTCCAACCCTTCTTTAAATTATTCCTAATTAACTGTTAAAATTAAAATAAAAAAAAAAAAACGAACAAACTTAATGCAGCAGACTCGGGCATGTCAAGAAATATCCGTTGAGTCAACCCGACCCATAACCCAGTACTAATCCAAGAGTATTAGAAAGAAAACAAAAAAAGGCAAATCAAACAAACAAATACTGAGACATATAGATATCCTCTGATTTGTCAAGTTCATGGTGTGTGTGTGTTTTTTTTTTGGGTAATTTCTTTAAATGATGTCGCTGAGTTGCCACTTACGTAGTAAATTTGTGAAGTTTGAATATTATTTTTTTTATGGAAGGCTATTAATTGCATGCATTAGTACATTTTGTTTATAACTATAACTATATATACATACATATAATTTATGATGATGTATACACATAAATCCAATTTATTGTCTTTAATTATGGTTACCTCCATGATGTGAATGTGCATGTCCATGTGCGTTCTTTCACTATTTATTCATTGTTATTATTACTGATGTAGGTTTCTCTTTTGAATCATTAATAAACAACATGTTTGTGGATTGAAGTGGTGTTCTGGTTTTTTAAGTACTGTTAATAAAACCATTGGGTTGAATGAATTTTGAACTCTTTTCTTTTCCTTTGCATACCTGAATCTTTAGATCAGAAAAGAAACATGCTTTGATTTTATATGGGTTTTAAAGACATTGTTGTAATTGTATATGTTTCACCCACTTACCTTGTGTTTTACTCTTTATGGCTTTGCTGGATCTGACACAAGAAATTAATGCTTTCTTCTACTTAAATATATTGAAATTTACAAGAAATTTTCTTTTTAGAATAATAAAACTCAGAAAATAATCTTAACACAGATATATTTGCATCTTGATAAAAAATTAGTGTAGGTTAATCGAGAGTTTTGTAGCTCTTTATCTTGATAAAAAATAATGATTCTTTATCTTTAAATTTGTAGCTCTACCATGCCTGTAAAATCATTTGTCACCAGAGTTGTTTAAACTCAAAAAAATATCAATTGTCTTCCTCTTTAACAGAGAAGCAAAATTTATCCCAGAAGACATGTTATACTAGCAAGGAATTAAAAGCACAATGATGAACTGCTGCTTCATAACAATACTCATAAAATCACACATCTAAAAATCAATTGAATCTTTTAAATTGGCATTGCCAAAATCCAGATATTACATTCTGAGTTTGTGCCAGTACATAAAGGCAAATGGGTTCGTCAAACACAGGGATGTTATGATTATACGAATCCTATTTTTCGTGTGATTAGAATCAGAATTCACCCCAATGACCTAATGAATAACAATTTTGTTTAGCACATTTCATTATTTGTTTATAGTAGAATTACTCTTCAATGGATTCATAAAAACCAAAAATAATCATACCCTGCATGACATCACTACTGCAACTTCTCCTGTATTCAGCATTTTTCAGTACAATAACTTCGTTTCCTTAACCACAAAAAGAACAAATACACATAGACCCACAAATTTATTCTGTATGATATCGAGAGAATTGAGTCAATTCCTTACAATATGTCACCACTAACACTATGTTTACAATTCGAAAGATGCCAAAAATCCAACTAACCTGATTGCTTAAAGAAGATCAACGAAGAACTAAAAAGAAAGTACAATCATTTATACTACAAAAACAAAAAAACTAGACAAGCTAAAAACAGGAAAGACCTCTTAGTTTCTATCACTTTTTTATCATCTTCCAAGTGCTGTTACATATAACGTAGGAAGTCATCTATCTACTTGGGTTAAATGAAAATTTCTCAATTATCCACAATATCTGTTATTCAATTTCTTAGTTCCTATAGCTTCTTTATCATCTTCCAAATGATGTCATATATATCATAGGAAGTCCTCTTGGTTGGGTCAAATGCAAATTTCTCAAGCATCTTTTTGTCCTTATCCACAATATCGGTTATTCAATTGATTTAAAAAGAATCCATGTACCAATTTTGAAACTGCCTCAGATCTGAATATAGTTGCAAAGCAAGCTAAGACCAGAAGGATACGGCCTGAGATTTCAATTCATCATTCCAGTCTGGAATAATATTTGTTACAGAAGCAACATAGAAAGCTTTCTCCTGCAAAATCAGACAAAAATATTTCAGCTTCAACCGTTTACCAATCTCACTCCTTGGAAAGAAAAGAGACAGAGAAGCCACCCAGCAACAGATATTATAGAGAGAAGTTTTGATGGCAATATAGAGATTCCTGAACAACAGATATACTTCATACAGGAAAAATCAAAGGAAAATACTATCATGCTCAAGATAGATAAGCTATAACAAATTCTAGATGCAGTTAAAGTGATGACAAACTCAAAAGCAAACCAGCCCAAGTAGGCTGCATTACTTTATTCCCCTAATGATTAGGAATGATTACAGTGTTTAGGATGGATTTCACGGAGCAAAATCTGTTTTGAGAATCTGATCTTTTCTGTCAGGGTCTATAAGAAAAACTCCCAACAAAAATGCCCAAAAGGTATTTTGAAGGAGAAAATGAACCAGGCTTTTCATTCTATTTAAAATAGACATGCAAGCTCAAATCACCATAAAGGATAATTATTGATAGCGGCAATCAAGCACTGAGAGTAGTGCACCTGGACCTGCTTAACAATGGAAGAAAACTATGCTACTGAATCTTTACCAACTCACAGATATAGGAAATGGCCAATGTCCGCTGAAATTTTATCCCAAACCTTCCCAACAGAGGATCACATAAATGCTTGCACAATTCTACTGTGAGCCAGTTTTTTCCAGAGATCAAACAAAAAATCAGCTGTATATTCAGAATGAATATCTATAAACCTAAGCTAAGATCACCAACTTACGGACAGAAAAAGAACATAAAAGCCTTATGTTGCTTTCTGAAACTAGAAGCTAAAAACATCAAAATGTCTAACCATAACCACTATCTCAACAATTGAGTATGCAATCAAGGATGAAGGTGAAAAAACAAATGAGATTGCTCAATCTATCTACTTACTGTTCCCTCAACTCCTGTCGCTTAAACACTTGCTTTCGTTCTTCAATACAAATTCTTTGCTGATCCAGATCATTAATCTCATTGGTTATTGCTGTATTCAAAGTTTAAAAAAAAAATGTTCAGAAGAAAAGAATAAATGCCCTTGTTATTCAGCTATGAGAGTGTCCAGGATTGCTCATTTGAAGCTTATAATCAGCTTTAAGCACTCATGCTCTAATATTTGCAGTCAGAAACGTAAAAAATCAGGATATTTATTAGTTTTTTAGACGTGATTTTTAGAAGGTAGAAAATAAGTACTCTAGTTTTAACTTTCTAGGTTTTTTTTTATCTAATTAATTTACTTAATTATTCTCTTGATATCTTCTTAAAATTAACAACGTATAAATAAAAAATGTAAATAATAAAATATATTTTTTATTAATTTTTTTATAAAAACCAACTACTTGTGCTTTGCAATTGTAACAACGTTAAAAGATAAGAGTTGAAATGAATGGACAGTGAAGATCAAAAGTAGAAAATGAAGGGTCCAGATTCAAGCAATTAAAGTAGCCAGCTTGTTATCACAGCTGTAACATTTTGGCAGAATCTAAAATAGTCTAAAATAATAATTTGCTTTTAATTAGTTAGGTTTTTCCTCTCTCATCTATATAAATGGTGTACATCAATTTACTTAACGACAGAGAAATACAACCAACACTAATTACAAAAGGTGTTCTCTCTCCCATTTTGTTTTTTCATGGTATCAGAGCAGCACTTGTATTAAGCATTGTCACTTTCCCTACTTATTACATTCTTACTGCTAAGTATTTGCTAATCAACTCTTACAATGGAGAACCCGAATCCTACTACTGATATGCTGACCCTCCAAAACTCAGATAAGCCCGGAATGCAACTAGTTACTGCCACTCTTGATGGTTCTAATTACCTCCCTTGGAGTCGTGCCATGATGATCGCTCTAAAAGCTAAAGATAAGTTAGCGCTTGTTGATGGCAGATTTGAGAAACCAGCTCCTAACACAGCAGCATATGAACGTTGGCACAAAGCAGACAGTATGGTAGTGTCCTGGATCCTCAATTCGATGACCAAGGAACTGGCTAGCGCCTTCCTATACACCACACTGCAAAAAATCTATGGGATGAAATTAAAGAAATGTATGGAGAAAGCAATGGCCCCTTTCTGTATCAATTAAAGCGAGAAATTAGTTCAATCACTCAGTCAAATCTTTCTATTGTGGCTTATTTTACAAAATTAAAAAAACTTTGGGATGAACTGAGTTATTTGAGACCATCACCTCCGTGTAATTGCAATGTGGCTGCCCTGCGTAATGAGATTGACAACACAGACAACTTGATTCAATTCTTAATGGGTCTGAATGACTCATATGATAATGTGAGAAACCAAATATTGATTTGGAACCATTACCTACTATTAACAAAGTCTACTCAATGGTACTCAGTGTTGAGAAGCAAAGCTTGCAAATCAATAATGTAACTGAAGGAATGCCCGTTGTTTTTTACGCTAATCCAAAAGATAGTCCAAGACCACAAAATCGGAGAAAGGACAAAAACAACAGGATATGCACCTATTGCAAAAACACAGGACACACAAGGGAAACTTGTTTCAAACTCCATGGTTACCCGGAATGGTTCACAGAACTTAAGGGAAGAAAAGGCAAAGAAAGATTGAATGTTGTTTCAGATGAGATTTCCAACGATATCAAGGGCAAAACACCAGTCTCAACAAGTTGGAATGAAGAAATGACTAATATTATACAGCAGGAAATCAGCAAATACATGAAAAATCAGGCAGCAAACACAATGGCATCAGCACGATGTCTGGGCTATTTGGCCCTGCAGGTAAACAATCTAACTACTACTCTTTACATACCTCAAATGATGTAAGAACTTG
>NW_019014352.1:0-46907 GCF_000150535.2 Carica papaya | reverse complement strand
TATATTGGTTGTTTTATTCTTGAAAAAAAAATATTTCTCTATATATATATATATATATATTATCTATATAGCATGATTGTGCAAATACTATGCTGATTTTATAATATAAATATATAATACCAAATTCGCAATTTTGTTGATATCATATCGTTTTGCGTATACATATATATATATACATATATATATATATCATATTATAAACGAAAAATTAATCATAATTTTAGCCGCGATGTTTTGGTTTATTCTCATTTTCCTTATATTAGTTTAACATCTAGCTTTAGTATATTTGACCCTATATATATATATATATATATCAATTGTCAGCATACAAACTAAAGAATAGTTTATGTATGTTATTAACCATGTGGGTTATTACAGCAGCATTTAAAAAAATAATTAGACCAGATCAATATGGTAATATATATATATATATATATATATACATATTTGATCTTGAAGATGGTCCCTCGTGTGAGACTATATCCTTATATCGTTCATAATGAAATTATCTACGTATTAAAAAATTATTTAACGAAAAGACTCAATCTCCACAAAAATTTTAATTATAGTTAATTCCCCACTCTTTAAAAATTTTGACCATTGACTTGAAAATTTGATTCATCAAATACATTACAATGATCTATAAATTTTACTCGTAATCTCATTATATATATATATATATATATAAGATACTAAGAATTGACGCGTGTCAATTTTCTTAATTTTTTAAATAATATTATTTTATTATTTTTAATAATAATTTAATTATGTTAATCATCAATCGGTTAAAGAAACTTACCTCGAAATAAATAAAAAAAATCTAAAAATATATATGATATTGTTGGAAATTTCGCAGTGAGGATTTATAAGAACTTTATGATTTAAATATTGATTAAACTATATTATTTAGTCACTAACATTTATTTATTTAATTTTTTAAATTTAAAAATAAAATCTAATTGTTAATTAACAGAAAATATATTATAATTATTCATTTAGATTTTAATTTGATTACAAATTTTGAAATTATGCATTATATGTACAAATTATTGATCATTAATTTATTTCTTATAACTTATATATCATAAGGGTTTTGTATATAAAAAATAGAGAGTGATCTTTTTTTTTCACATTTTTATTATAAATTTTTTTCTTATATATATATATAAAATAATACCTATATTATTTTTTATATTATTATTCTAAAATCTTATCTACTAAGAAATACTAAAACTCTAAATTTATTATGAAGCAAAATGTTTTTAGCATAAATAGATTTATGAAAAATAACAGAAAACCAACCCTCACATATATAGAAAATGCTTTTCTAAGGTATGTGCTAAATATAGGATAATTCAAATAAACTAATATCAAATATATATGTAAAATTTGTTCATATTT
Source organism: Carica papaya (assembly GCF_000150535.2). The sequence continues at coordinate 45,506 of NW_019014352.1, read as the reverse complement.
TTATATCACATCCTTATCTTTCATGTAACGGTCCCGAAAATTAAAAGAAAATGTATATATTTATTCTAAGTGCGGAAGCGAAATAAAATAAATTATGATTAACATCTCTTACACAATAACCAAAACGAATTAAAGATATGAAAGAATAAATTAACTTAAAGGAAATACTATAAATGAGTACTATAAGGAAAACTAATAAATTCTTTGGCTTCTACTCGCCGTCTTCCTGCAGAACGGGCTCGGAAACCAAGTCCTCCTTATCTGAAATGGTTAAGTAAGGAATGAGCTACACTAGCCTAGTAAGGACATCACACTATCCCACAGTCACAGAAGTAAAGGTTGGTAGAAAACAAAAACGACCAATGAAGCATAATTTATAACCAACTCATTTATCAATAATAAAATTTTTTACTGTCCACTTATCTCGGTGAGATTCATGAAAATAATTACATCATAAATATCATAAGATCACGCACACTCTGTAACATAACACATATCATGCTTTTGTATTTCAATCATCAAGCAACAAATTTCTCCTTTTATCAGCCTACTAGTATCCATGGGGATCCATAGGGGGTTCATACTACACGTGAACTATTCACATTAATAACTTAATTCCAGGGCTGTCCCCATACCCCGTCCGGTATGGGCGCCAAAACACATAAAGTCTCCATACCCCGTCCGATATGAGAGACCACGTTCCTAGTAGGATTTCATATGCACCCAGTCCGTCCACCATCTCTCCGGATATCTAGTGAGGCTGTCGACTTATCCACTTATAAATTCACATACCATCCTTATTTTTCTTAGTCTCAATTACTCAATCAACATAAATACGTAAACCAACAACGCATACCAAACAAAGCAACACAATATCGGGTTCACAATAATTCAAATCATAATAGATTAAATAGTTATTCATACATACGAAACCACAGAATAAACAAGCAGATAGTATACTGCATTTAGACTGTAAAATACATCAAACAGAAACAGACCGATAAATACATCAGGTTCGGGCCCCATTAGAAATCTTAATTAATTATACATATCTATCAATTTATAAAATACCGTTTAATCATTTATTAAACTTTAATGCCGTGATAGGAAATAGGGTGAGGGATCCTTACTTGTTTCGGAGTCTGAAATCGGGTTCTCACTGCGCCTACGGGCAGTCCCTAAAATCCCTTAATTTTTTTCTAAAAATTGAAACACACTTTCGGTACCTGCACATGTCCCCAAAAAACCCCAAATCAGACCCAAGGCTCTTTCGGCCAATTTCATAATTCCGACACGGCGGCAATCTGCCTCGAGTTGGCCGTTTTCGGCTATTTTTGGCCGAATTCGGCCAAACTTGCATTGTTTCCTATGATAAAACACCCCTAGGGCCCTTGATGGGCCAAAAAATTCCAGAAAATCGAGACTTACCGGCAGCGAAGCTGTCAGGTACGGCGGCTCCTCCGGCACGAGTTGCGATTTGGTGTTTTGGTCCTGTCAACCTGTAGAGAAAAGGACGGTGGTAACAGTGGTATAAAAATTATATCGAACGGGAACCGGAAAGGGTCTCATCAGAGGCAAAAATTGAGAAAACCCGCAGCGACGCTGTTGGACTTCGGCGGTATTTTTCGGCCAATCAGCTGGTGGTTTGGCTCCGATTTGGCCATAGAGAGGTTCAGCATCGAAAAATGAGCCAATGGGAGAAATTTTACCTCGTTTGGCAGCCAGAAAATCCTCCGTTGCGGCGGCGGGTGGTGGCGTCCGGTTCCTCTGGTGGCTGGGTCGTCTTGTCCGGCGAGGGTTCTGGCAGCTAGGGTTTGGGGTTGGGTGTGAATGCGATTATTTATAACCTTTTCCTTTTAATCTAAGTCATCCATTATGATTTAATCTGGGCCGTCCGATCGCGATTAAATTGGAAATAAATCTGGGTCGTCCGTGCGTGATCAAATCTGGGCTGTCCGTGTGCGAGGGAACGGATCTAGGCTATCCGATCGCGCGCACGCGGATCACCCACGTGTCTCCGTCCCGCGTGACTTCCTGCGTCAGCGTCCCTGCCAAGTGGCGTGTCCTGGTTGGCCAGGACTGCTGACGCGGCTGCTGACGTTGCGCTATTTTTTTAAATTACGTTTTGACCCCCCGGTTTTCAATTTTCTTTTCAAAAACAACCCTATAATCCAAATTTTCACCCTTTTTTTCCAAAATTAATTTCAATTAAATCCAAAAAATAATTTTACCCCATATTATTATTATTATTATTTTTATTTCTATTAAATTAAATTAAATTAAAACCTTATAAATTAATTATTAAAATAAAATAAAATAAAATAAAATTCCAAATTAAATTAAAATAAAATAAAAATAAAAATAAAAATAAAATAAATAAATAAATAAAAGAAAAATCTTTGGCTGTTACAACTCTCCTCCCTTAAAGAAATTTGGTCCTCCAAATTTACTTTTTACTCTTGGTCGAACAAATGGGGATACTGGGCTCTAAAGTCTGATTCTAGCTCCTAGTTAGCCTCCCTTGGTGAGTGGTTCTGCCACACTACCTTCACAAATGATATTTTCCGGTTGCAGAGTATTCTGCTCTTTCGGTCCATGATACCGACTAGTACTTTCTCGTAAGATAAGTTCTCTTGGAGTGGAAGCGGTTCATGAGCTAAGACATGAAAGGGGTTCGGGTTGTACTTACGTAGCATGGATACATGGAACACATTGTGGACCTTGGAGAGCTCTGGATGCAGTGCTAGTCTGTAGGCGGTAGTACCAATCTTGTCCAAGACTTCATATGGTCCAATAAATCGGGGGTTCAGTTTTCCCCTCCTGCCGAACCTACTAATTCCTTTGAAAGGAGTGACCTTAAGGAACACCTGGTCGCCTTGTTCAAACGCTAAATCTCTTCTCCGGGTGTCAGCATAACTCTTCTGCCTGCTCTGAGCCGTCTGAATGTTTTTTCTGATTTTAACTATTTTAGACGTGGTCTCCTCCACCAACTCCGGGCCAAATAATTTTCTGTCGCCCACTTCTTCCCCATAAATCAGTGATCTGCATGGGCGCCCATATAATGTCTCATACGGAGTCATTGCTAATGCTCGCTTGGTAACTGTTGTTGTAGGCAAATTCTATCAGGGGTAGATGGTCGTCCCAATGGCCCCCAGAGTCAATAACACAAGCTCGGAGCATATCCTCAGGTGTATGGATTGTCCTTTCTGATTGTCCATCCGTCTCAAGATGGAAGGCAGTGCTGAGAGACAGCTTTGTTCCCATGGCCTGCTGAAAGCTACTCCAAAACCGAGAAGTGAACCTGGGGTCCCTGTATGATACCACTGTCACTGGAACTCCATGCAATCTGACTATTTTTCAGATATACATTCTTGCCAACTTATTCAAGGGATCGGTCATCCTAATGGCTAGGAAGTGGGAAGACTTGGTAAACCAGTCAACAATTACCCAGATGGCGTCATGTCCTGAACGTGCCTTGGGTAATCCCGTTACGAAGTCCATGGAGATATGTTCTCACTTCCACTCCGGGATCGGTAAGGGCTGAAGTAACCTGCCTGGGCGTTGATGCTCTGCCTTGACCTGCTAACATACCAAGCATTTATATACAAAGTCAGCTATGTCCCTCTTCATCCCATTCCACCAAAACTAGGGTCACATGCTTTGGTACATTTTGGTTCTTCCGGGATGCATGGCAAACTTGGAGCTATGAGACTCTGTCATGATGTCTCTCTTTAATTCACTGTCATCTAGAACACACACCCTGTCTTAGAACCGGAGTAACCCATCAGCAGAGACTCGGAATTCTAAGCTCGCTCTCTGTTACGCATCATTCTTACGGGCTATTAGGGCATGATCGATTGACTGGGCTTCCCTTATTATCTGTATTAACTCGGGCTGGACGGTCAGACGGCCCAAACATGCAACTCTCTTCAGGTCCTGAAGCTGAACTTGTTGTGTGGGCCCAATTTGTCTGCATTCTGAAACCATTAAGTGGGCTAAGATACTTGCACTTTTCCTGCTGAGGGCATCTGCCACCACATTGCCCTTACCCGGATGATACAAGAGATCACAATCATAATTTTTAAGGAGTTCCATCCACCTTCTCTGATGCATGTTAAGATCCTTTTGAGTGAATATGTACTTTAGACTCTTATGATCGGTATAGATTTAGAAGGTCTCTCCGTATAAATAATGGTGCCAAGTTTTCAAGGCGTGTATGATTGCGGCAAGTTTCAAGTCATTGGTGGGGTAATTCTTCTCATTATTCTTTAACTGTCTAGACCCATAGGCTATGACCTTCTCGTGCTGCATAAGGACACAACACATGCCTAGATAGGAGGCATCACTATAAACTGTATATCCCCCCGATCCACTCGGTAAAGCCTGTACGGGTGCAGTGGTCAGCCGCTTCTTTAATTCTGAAAAACTTTTCTCACAGTCCTCATTCCACTCAAACTTGGCATTCTTCTTTGTGAGCCGGGTTAGGGGAGCCGCTATACTAGAGAATCCTTCGACGAACCTGCGGTAATAACCTACTATACCCAGGAAGCTACGGATCTCCTTGACTGATGTCAACTTTTCCTAGCCAAGTGCCGCTTCAACCTTTTCGGAATTCACTGATACTCCTTCTTTCGATATGATGTGTCCTAGAAAGGTGGTTTGCTCAAGCAAGAATCCATACTTACTCAACTTTGCATATAGATTCTTCGTTCTGAGGACCTGCAAAACTTAGGCTAGATGGTAAGCATGCTCTTCTCTACTTTTTGAGTATACCAAGACGTCATCGATGAACACAATAACAAATTGATTTAAGAATTCTCTAAAGACCCTATTCATCAGGTCCATAAAGATAGATGGGGCATTGGTTAACCCAAATGGCATGACTAGGAACTCATAGTGTCCGTACCTAGTTCGAAAGGCCGTTTTGGGGATGTCTTCTGTTCTTATTTTTACCTGATGGTAACCTGATCGCAGGTCTATTTTGGAGAAGACCTGCGCACCCTGCAGCTGATCGAAAAGGTCGTCAATTCTGGGAAGGGGCTATTTGTTCTTGATTGTAACCGTGTTCAATCCTCTGTAATCAATACATAGTCTCAACGTTCCATCTCTCTTTCTGATAAACGTGACTCCGGCACCCCAAGGAGACACATTGTGTCTAATAAAACCACTGTCTTGCAATTCAGTGATCTGTTTCCTCAACTCTTCCATCTCAACGCGGCTCATGCGGTAAGGAGCAACCGAAATGGGCTGTGTGCTTGGTTGTAGGTCTATAGTGAACTCAACTTCTCTGTCCACTGGCAGTCCAGGTAATTCGTCCGCAAACATGTCTGGAAAGTCTCGGACTACTAGAATCTCTTGGATACAAATTTTCTTCTAGGGCTTGCCTAGTTAGAGAAAATAGCAAGGTTAAAGTACTTGAAAATTAAGGAAACATGCCATCAAGGAATAAGTATCAAATGATTTTATTAATTTGTAAATGGCTCCTCATTAGGAGGATTGAATACAATCTTCTTGTTAAAGCAATCTATGGTGGCGTGATACGCCGCTAGCCAATCCATCCCTAAAATTACATCAAAATCTTCCGTGTCTAACCCTATTAGATCTACACTCAGTTTCTTATTTGCTATCTCTACGACACAAGCCCTGTAGACAACTTCTCCTAATAGTGTTTCATCCCCAGCAGTAGACACAAACAACATTGAATCAAGTTTATCAAGTGATACGTTAAGTTTGGATGCAAAAACATGTGAAACAAATGAATGCGATGCACCAATGTCAAATAAAATATGAGCAATATGGTCACAGATAGTGTACATACCCTGTACCACGTCTGGGTCGGCGTCGGCATCCTGCTGTGTGAGGTTGTAAACCCTGCTGAAAAGGAGGTCTTCCTTAGTTTTGGTTCCTTGGGCACTCTCTCGCATAGTGCTGGGCACTACCACATATGCGACAGGTGTTGTTGAGGCGATAGCATGGTCAGTCCCCGTGATCCCTACCGCAGTGCAGACAGATTTTACCACGTGTTGCCCCTGGAGCCTAAGGGGGAGCCTGGATTGCCGGTCTGGGCCTCTTATTTTGTTGGACAGGCGCAGTAGGTGCTGGTCTGCAGGGTGGAACTGAGGGTCTGTGACTCCCTGATGACTGGGAAAGGGTGTTGAAACTCCTATCCACGATCTGCACCTTTTCCAGAATAGCTGAATATGTCTTGAGCTCTAGTACCAACAAGTGCCGCTTGATCTCCGCAGAGGCCCCACTGGAACCTCTTGGCATTTTTTCCCTCATCCATCAATGTCTCAAGGGAGTATCGGAGCAGCTCTAGGAACTTACGAGCATGCTCTGACACTGTCATGTTTCTCTAAACCAGCTGAACAAACTCCGTCTCCTTTAAATGTCATATGTGCTCGGGGAGGTACTCAGCATGAAAGGCTGTTAGGAACTGCTCCTAAGTGACAGGCGTGGGCAGGGTGGTCTGCTTGAGCTCCCACCAACGATCTGCTGCCCCTACCAGCATGTAGGAAGCAAGAGTAACCCTCTGCTCAGGAACCACTCCTAAGGTCTTGAAAGCCTTCTCTGTCTCCGCCAACCAGTATTGGGCATCTTCGAAAGAGGACTCCCCTGCAAAAGTGGAAGGGTTTAGTCTCTTATACCTCTCTACGTAGCCTAGGTCAATCAGGGAAGGAGTTGGGTCCCGTGGAAGAGGACTGGGTTGGGTTGAGCATAGACTGGGGGGCCCTGTGGTGGCACCTGCTGATATAGTGGGGGCACCGGATCATACTGTAGTGGTGCCGGGCAAAACTGTGGAAGAGTGGGCTCTTGTCGGGGTGGCTCGGGATCCGCTCGCTGCAGCGGTGGCACAAATTGTGGTAGTGGGGGAGGGTCGGGTAATTCCCTTCTCTCCTCTCGACCTTGTTGAGCAGCAATGATCCCTTCGAGCATCTCAAATATTCTATCAACATCCTCCCAAAGCGAATCATCCCGGGCTGCTCGGTTTAGTGGGGGTCTCCCTCTCCTCATCTCTCTGCACCTGCATTTCACAAGAAATGGTTGAGTAATAATTCTCATTTTGGTATTCCTCTAAGTATTATTGTGTAAGGGACGGGTCCGAGGAACGCGACTCTGATACCAACTGTAACAGCTCCGGAAATTAAAAGGAAATGTCTATATTTATTCTAAGTGCGAAAGCGAAATAAAATAGATTATGATTAACATCTCTTACACAATAACCAAAACGAATTAAAGATATGAAAGAACAAATTAACTTAAAGGAAATACTATAAATGAGTGCTATAAGGAAAACTAATAAATTCTTTGGCTTCTACTCGCCGTCTTCCTGCAGAACGGGCTCGAAAACCAAGTCCTCCTTATCTGAAATGGTTAAGTAAGGAATGAGCTACACTAGCCTAGTAAGGACATCACACTTTCCCACTGTCACAGAAGTAAAGGTTGGTAGAAAACAAAAACGACCAATTGAGCATAATTTATAACCAACTCATTTATCAATAATAAAACTTTTTACTGTCCACTTATCTCGGTGAGATTCATGAAAATAATTACATCATAAATATCATAAGATCACGCACACTCTGTAACATAACACATATCATGCTTTTGTATTTCAATCATCAAACAACAAATTTCTCCTTTTATCAGCCTACTAGTATCCATAGGGATCCATAGGGGGTCCCCACTACACGTGAACTATTCATATTAATAACTTAATTCCAGGGCTGTCCCCATACCCCGTCCGATATTGGCGCCAAAATACATAAAGTCTTCATACTCCGTCCGATATGAGAGACCACGTTCCTGGTAGGATTTTCTATGCACCCAGTCCATCCACCATCTCTCCGAATATCTAGTGAGGCTGTCGACTTATCCACTTATAAATTCACATACCATCCTTATTTTTCTTAGTCTCAATTACTCAATCAACATAAATACGTAAACCAGCAACGCATACCAAACAAGGCAACACAATATCGGGTTCACAATAATTCAAATCATAATAGATTAAATAGTTATTCATGCATACGAAACCATAGAATAAACAAGCAGATAGTATACTGCATTTAGACTGTAAAATACATCAAACAGAAACAGACCGATAAATACATCAGGTTCGGGTCCCATTAGAAATCTTAATTAATTATACATATCTATTAATTTATAAAATACCGTTTAATCATTTATTAAACTTTAATGCCGTGATAAGAAATAGGGTGAGGGATCCTTACTTGTTTCGGAGTCTGAAATCGGGTTCTCACTGCGCCTACGGGCAGTCCCTAGAATCCCTGAATTTTTTTTAAAAAACTGAAACACACTTCCGGTACCTGCACATGTCCCCAAAAAACCCGAAATCAGACCCAGGGCTCTTTCGGCCAATTTCAGAATTCCGGCACGGCAGCTTCGCCGTGCTTCGGCGTCGACGCCGCCGCCCACGGCAGCAATCTGCCTCGGGTTGGCCTTTTCTGGCCGTTTTCGGCCAAATTCGGCCAAACTTGCATTGTTTCCTGTGATAAAACACCCCTAGGGCCCTCGGTGGGCCAAAAAATTCTAGAAAATCGAGACTTACCGGTGGTGAAGCTCTCGGGTACGGCGGCTCCTTCGGCACGAGTTGCGATTTGGTGTTACTCTCCGGTCAACCTGTAGAGAAAAGGACGGTGGTCATAGTGGTAAAAAAATTACATTGAACAGGAACGGGGAAGGGACTCATCGGAGACAAAAATCGAGGAAAGCTGCGGCGGCCCCGCTGGACTTCGGTGGTGTTTTTCGGCCAATAGGCTGGTGGTTTGGCTCCGATTTGGCCAAATGAGGTTCAGCATCGAAAAACGAGCCAAGGGAAGAAATTTTACCTCGTTTGGCGGCCGAAAAATCCTCCGGTGCTGCGGCGGGTGGCGGCGGCGGGTTCCTTCGGTGCTTGGGTCGTCTTCTCTGGCGAGAGTTCTGGCGGCTAGGGTTTGCGGTTGGGTGTGGATTCGACTCTTTATAACTTTTCCCTTTTAATCTGAGCCGTCCATCATGATTTAATCTGGGTTGTCTGATCGCGATTAAATTGGAAATAAATCTGGGCCGTCCATGCGTACTTTTGATCTGGGCTGTTCGTGCGCGCGAGAACGGATCTGGGCCGTCCGATCGCGCGCACACGGATCACCAACGTGTCTCCGTCCCACGTGGCTTCTCTCATCAGCGTCCCTGCCACGCGACGTGTCCTGGTTGGCCGGGATTGCTAACCGGGCTGCTGACGTGACACTGTTTTTCTAAATTGCGTTTTGACCTCCGGTTTTCGATTTTCTTTTCAAAAACAACCCCAGAATCTAAATTTTCACCCATTTTTCCTAAAATTAATTTCAATTAAATTCAAAAAATAATTTTACCCCATTTTATTATTATTATTATTATTATTTTTATTAAATTAAATTAAATTAAATTAAAACCTTGTAAATTAATTATTAAAATAAAATAAAATAAACAAAATTCCAAATTAAATAAAAATAAAATAAATAAAATAAAAATCTTTTGGTGTTACATTTCGGCAGTAATAAAAAATATGTATTGCAAGTAAAAAACCAAAATATTCTCAAAACCAAAATATTCTCATCAATATTTTCTAAATATATATTGTAAAGACTCAAAACTTAAAAGGAATGAAAATATTGAATTATAGCAACTATAAGCGGAAGCAATTTAGATTCTAGAGTTTACATTCCTTACACAGTAATTTGGATGCCTAATAAAGATATGTGAATGTTCAGTTTACGTAGTTTATAGTAATATAATAAATGATTAAAACAAAAAAAATAAAAATCTTATGGGATTAACGTCCGCTAGGCAACTTTGATAGGGTCCAGGTGGTAATCTTTATTCACAACACTCATGTTGTTCAGAATATAGATATTTGTCATCTTGATCTAAAATAGTATAATATGAGAATGAGCTATGCTATCCTATTAAGAATATCATACTTATCACATACATGGAGAACCGAAAGTTGATAAAAAATTATAAAACAACAAATGAAGTCATTTACTTTCTTAAATAAGTTTATTTAATATAAAAAAAATGTTATTTCCTACTTACTCTCATGAGTTTCCAAAATCGACCTATGAAAATAATAACCCGAATGACATCGTGATTTCATGTAAAAGCCCAAAACCAAAAGAAAAAGATTTATTATCTAAATATAGAAACGAATAATAAATTTAGAGTTTATATTCCTTACACAATAAATTTAAATGTCCAGTAGCGTTACAGGAATATTCCTTTTACATTAGTTTATAAAAAAAGATAAACGATAATTAAAAATAAATAAATAAATATCCTAGGGATTAATCTCCATTAGCACTAGGTGTTCTTCATCCTTCATTTATTCTCTGGATCAATTCGGTTGGACAATTAGGTGGGCCAAGTATGTAACTCTCTTCAAGTCCTGAAGTCGTATATGTTGTGCAACCCTTATTATCATATAGTCAGAAACCATTAAGTGAGCTAACATACCTGCACTTTTTATGCTGAATGTGTCAGCTACCATATTGCCTTTGTCCGGGTGATACAAAATCTTATAATCGTAGTCATTGAGCAGTTCTATCCAACACTTTTGACGCATGTTGAGGTCTTTCTGAGTGAATATATGCTTTAAGCTCTTATGGTCTGTATAAATCTCAAGAGTCTCTCTATACAAGTAGTGACGTCAGGTCTTCAAGCGTGGATAACGGCAGCAAGTTCTAAGTCATAGGTGGGGTAATTCTTCTCATGACTCTTCAATTGCCTAGACCCATAGGTAATGACCTTCCAATGCTGCATCATAATACAACCCAACAACAGGTAGGAGGCATCACTATACACTGTATATCTACCTGTCCCACTCAGTAGAGCTAATATAGGTGCAGTAGTCAACCGCTTCTTGAGTTCTGTAAAGCTCATTTTGTAATCCTCATTTCGTTCAAACTTAACGATCTTCTTTGTGAGCTGGGTCAATAAAGCGGCTAGGCTAGAAAATTCTTTCACAAATCTACAATAATAACCTATCATTCCCAGAAAGTTACGAATTTTCTTAACCAATTTCAATTTCTTCCAACCAAGTACTGCCTCAACCTTTTTGGGGTTCACTAATACTCCATCCCTTGATATGATGTGCCCTAAGAAGGTAGTTTTCTATAGCCAAAATTCACACTTGCTCAATTTTGCATATAATTTTTTTTCCTGAAAACTTGTAAAACTTGAGTAAGGTGGTGAGCATGTTTTTCTCTACTCTTTGAATAGACCAGGATATCATCGATAAACACAATGATAAACTGATCTAAGAATTGTTTGAAAACCCTGTTCATCCAGTCCACAAAAATGGCTAACGCATTGGTTAGCCCAAATAGCATGACCAGGAACTCATAGTGTCTGTACCTAGTTCTAAAAGCTATATTAGGAATGTCTCATGCCCTGATTTTTACCTGATAGTAACCTGAACGCAAGTCTATTTTGGAGAATACATGGGCACCCTGCAATTAGTCAAAAATATCATCAATTCTGGGGAGGGGGCACTTGTTCTTAATCGTAACTTTGTTCAATCCCCTATAATCAATACCTAATCTCAACATCTCATCCCCTTTCCTTATAAATGTGACTCCAGCATCCTAAGAAAACACATTATGTCGGATGAACTTAATATTCTATAATTCATTGATTTATTTCCTTAGCTCTTCCATCTCAATATGACTTGTGCGGTAAGGGACAATCGAGATAAGCTGGGTGTCAAGCTGAAAATCTATGGTGAACTCAACTTCCCTGTCTGCTGACAGTTTGAGTACTTCATCAGGAAATAAATTTGGGAAGTCTCAGACTACAGTGATCTTTTGAATGCAAACTTCTTTTTTAAGTTTGCCTATTATAGAGAAGAAAACTGAGTTAAAGTGTTATGTAATAAGGAAATTACCGTGAGGAAATAATATTTAAAACTTTTATTAACTTGTAAATAACTTTTCGTTAAGAGAGTTAAATACAGGTTTCTTGTATAAACAATCTACGGTGGCGTGATATGCCGTTAACCAGTTCATTTCTATAATTACATCAAAGTCTCCCTATCTATCTTTATCAGGTCCACACTCAGTTTCTTATCTGCTATGTTTACGATATAAGTTTTGTATATAACATCTCCTAGTAGTGTTCTACTTATAAGAGTAGACACAAACAGCACAGAATCAAGTTTTTCAGGTAATACGTTCAAGTTTTTTGCAAAAGCATGAGAGACAAATGAATATGAAGCACCAATGTAAATCAAAATATGTGTAAGGTGATTACAGATAGTATACGTACCCTGTATTATGTTCGAGTTGACTTCAGTATTCTACTAGGTGAGGTTGTAAGCTCTACCATAAATAGGAGGTTTTGTCTGATTCTGATTTCGCGGGCACTCTCTCGTGTAGTGTTAGGCACTCCCACATATGCGGCAGACAGTGTTGAGATGATAGTAAAGTCAGTTCCCATGATCCTTATCACATGGTGGCAAGTCCTATCGTGTCCTTTTTTTGGACCCTGAGGAGGAGCCTGAGTCATTGGTCTAGTCTTCTTGTTATGCTAAACTGATACAGTGGGTGCTGGTCTGCGGTGTGAAATTGGGGGTATGAGATTCTCCACTGATGGAGGGAAGATACGAATGTTCCTCTCCACTAGCTGTGCTTTGGCTAGAATGAATGAGTAGGTGCTGAGTTCAAATACGTACAACTACTGTCTGATCTTAGAACAGAGGCCTCAATCAAACTTCTTTGCCTTTCTGCCTTCATCCATCATATTTTCATAAAAATACCGGTCTAATTCTAGGAACCTTCAGACATACTCTGATATAGTCATATCACCCTGAACTAGGTGTGCAAACTCTATTTTTTTTTAAATGCCCAATGTGCTCTAAGAGGTACTCTGTATTGAAGGCCATTAAGAACTATTCCAAGTGACTAAAATAGGCATGGTGGCCTGCTTGAGCTTTACCAGTGAACTGTCTCTCCCACGAGCATGTAGGTGGCAAGTATAACCTTTTGTTCAGGAACCACCGCAAGAGTTGTGAAGACCTTATCTATCTCAGTTAACCAATACTCGGCCTCTTCGAAAGAGGATGCCCCTATAAAGGTAAATGAGTTTAGTCTTTTATACCTTTCAATATAGTTTGGGTCCATCATTGGTGGAACCGGGTCCCATTAAAGATGGATTGGATTATGCTGGGGAGGGATCAGGTGCCTTGTAACGGCCCTGGGTCGTATGGCGGGGGCACCAGATTGTACTGTGGTGGTGTCAGATGATACGGTGGAGGAGCATGGTTATACTAGGGTGGCTCAAGATCTTCCTGTTGCAAGGGTGGCTCAAACTGTGGTAGCAGGGGCTCCCGAGCCTACTGGGTAGAGATGAGTCTCTCCAGCATCTCAAAGTGTCGATCAACATCCTCTCAAAGTGAACCATCTCGGGCTTATCGGTTTAGTGGGGGTCTTCCTCTTTTCATATCCTTGTACCTGCATTTCACAAGAAATGGTTGAATGATAATTTGTATTTGGTATTTTAAAGTCTTTTTGTAAGAAATGGTTCCGAGGAACGCAGCTCTGATATCAACTGTAAAAGTTCGAAACTAAAAGAAAAAGATTTATCATCTAAATGCGGATGCGAATAATAAAGTTAGGATTTATATTCCTTACACAATAAATTGGAATGTCCAATAGGGTTACGGGAATGTCTCTTTTACATTGGTTCATAAAAAAAAGACAAAGGATAATTAAAAATAAATAAATAGATATCCTAGGGGTTAACCTCCACTAGCACTTGAAGGGAGTTCAGGATGTGAATTACTCACAACTCTCTTATTGATCGAGATCTGGATCTTGATCTTCTTGATCTAAAAAATTTTATAAAATGGTGAGCTACACTAGCCCAGTAAGAATATCACACTAATAACTGATATAGAAAATCAAATGTTGATAAAAATCACAAAACAACTAATGGAACTCTTGATTTAAGTAAATATATTTAACTCTAAAACATTTTAATCCACACTTACCGTTACGAGTTTTTTCGAAAATAACCTATGAAGATAAATAACTAAGTGACATTTTAATTTCATGTATAAGATCAGTAATTCTCATTTTAACCTACTTACTAGGACCCCTGGGGGTCCATTGGGATATCCTCTTACTCGTGAACTCAACATCTATATTAACAATTAACCCGGTCATTCCCATACCTCGTCTGATAATGGGCGTCAATCATATCATCGTCTCAATACTCCATCCAGTATGAGTGTAAATCATATCTCCTTAACCCTTCCAGTATGGGATTTCTCAGCCCTGTCCGATTGAGGTAATATTCATAATAGAGTTTCCTATGTACCGGGACTGTCCACCCTTTTTTGGAGTGCCCAGTAAGTTTTCATATATATAGATTCTCATTATTCAAAAAACCATCAATCGCATACCAACACCTCATTCTGTATTTACAGATTAACCTAAAAGGCATCTAAGCAAACAATACAGTTTATCATAATCAGGTAACCAAATAACTAAAATAAATAAATAAACAGTATAGGAGAAACCAAATAAACCACATAGTCGAGGACACAATCAAACTAGCAAGTTAATGCACAAATATCAATAGTAAAGATTTAAGCAATATAGAAGAAAATGACAATAAACTAGCGTAATCATACATTGACCGGTTTCGGTAAGGGGTCTTCCGGTACGATGACTCCGTCGGTTCTCCTTCGCGGCTGGGGTTTCTCCTCCGGCTAATTTGCATAAAAAGGGACGGTGAACATAATGATCAAGAATCATGTGAAATGAAAAACAGAAAGGAGTTCATCAGAGAGGGTTTTGGGTTTTGGCCATGGCAGCTCGGTCGAGTTTTAACCGCAATTTTTGGCTCATCCATTGATCCCTTAGCTTTGATATAGCCATAGGGAGACTCAGAATTGAATTTCGAGCGAGAAAGAGAATATTTTACCTTTTTTGGCAGTCGGCACTGATTTTGATACAATGACGACGACGTCCTTCCGGCTACCTTCTTCTTCTTCTTCTTCGGCTGAGTGTCGGCTAGGGTTTTGGTTCCTTGCGAAGAGGAGTTTAAATACTTCTCACCATCTGATCTAGGCCGCTCATTCGAGTCGACATGGAGTGAGGAGGACCGTTTAATAATTTTTTGTTTACGCGAATAGCATAGACAAATCTGGATCGTCTATCGCGATCAATCTCATTCGTCCGATCGCATCTAAATAGGAAATGCATATGGGTTGTTCGCGTGCACGAAATGCGATCTGGGCCGTGGGATCGTCCAAGCACACGAATCATCTGCGTTGCCTCCGGTGTGGAGCGAATGTTAGTGTGTTTGCCACGCGGCATGTGCTGGTTTGTCGTGGTTGTTGCAGGCTATCCCATGTGGCCAAACTTTTTTTTTACGATTTTACCCATATTTTTTAATTTTCTTTCAAAACCCCTCCATTCACACTTTCACTCCTTTTTCCAATAATTGTTTTCAATTTCGTCCCTAATTTATTTTTTTCTCAAAAATTTAATAAAATTTAATACAAAATGAAATTTAATTATTTATGTATATATTTTATAAATAAGAAAAATTTTTCCAAGCCAAATTTTTGACTCGGGTGTTACATTTCATATTCAAATGAGTAATAATAATAATTTACCTTCTTAACTACTTACTAGTATCTCTGAGGGCTCATAGGGATCCCTCCTATGCATGGACCCAATATCCAAGTTATTGATCAATCGGCCATCCTCATACCCCGTCTGATAATGAGCGTCAAACATACTACTGTTTCAATACTCTGTTCGGTATAAGAGTGAACTATACCTCCCAACCCCTTCCGGTATGAGACTTTTCAACTCCATACAACTGAGATAATGTCCACAGTAGAGTTCTCCTATTTACGGGTCCGTCTACCCTTTTTCAGGGTACCCAGTAGGCCTTTTATACATACATATCATCAAACCATCACCAATCGTATACCAACATCTGATATCATATTTATAAATCAATAAAATGACAATTAAGCAGACAATACAAATTTATACATTAACAATTAAGAAACATAATTAGGGAATCTATTTCAAATCAATCAACAGATAAAAATAAATGGTTAGATAACCAATAAACGAGAAAGCAATTAAACCAATAAATCAAAATGCATGTGGTAAATAAATCGAATAACCTAGCAATAAATGAGCAATGCAGATAAAATAAGAAATTACATACCGACCAGTTTCGGCTCCACTAGTGACTTGTAATTAATTTTAAGATTTTTTTAAATTTTTACAAAGCACAATATTATTGATTATTAAACTTTAATTTACCATAACTGAGAAAAATGTGAGAGATTTTTAATTGAGATCGGTGTCCGAAACACCGTATTTTTTATTGCGCATCCTGGTGATTTTTCATGCAGAAATTAAAAATACCCATCACGTATCCAAAAGTATCCCCAAAGGCCAAAAGAGGCATTTTAAAGCTTTTTCAGCCAGTTTAGGGTTCCTGCGCTGGCTTCGCCGGCCATGGCGACGGTTCCTCTCGGCCTGGCCATTTTCGGCCGGTTTATGCTGATTTGGGCTGGTTTTGCATGGAAACTTGCAAAAAACGAAGTTAAGGGGCCTTTGTTGGTCATAAAAGGCAAAAATTGAAACCCTATCGGTGAGAGGGTCTTCGGGTGGGCTGCTCTGCCGTTCCTCCTTCGCGACTGAGGTTCTTCTTTGGCTAACTTGCACTAGAAAAAGACGGAGAATACAATGGTAAAAAAAATATGAAATGGGAAGCGGGTCATCAGAGTTTGGATTTCAGCCACGGCGGCTCGGTCGAGCTTCGCTCATATTTTCTGGCTCATCTGTCAGCCTTTCGGCACTAATATGGGCATAGGAAGATTTAAGATTAAATTCTGAACGAGAAGAGGGAAAAAACACATGTTCAGCATCGGTGGTTGCTCTGGTGCGGCGACGCCAGTAGTCGGTCTCCTTCTCCAGCATTTGGTTCTTTTCCCTGTCGTCCTGCTTCTTCTTCTCCAGTCACTCCTATGTCAGCTAGGGTTTTGGTTCCCTGCGATGAGGAGTTCAAATACTCATCTCCATTCGATCTAGATCGTCCGTTCGAGTCAACGTAGAGCGAGAAAAATCGTCTGATCATTGCCTGTTTAGGCCGATCACATGTGCGAATTAGAGTCATCCATCACAATCAATCTCATCCGCTCGGTTGTGTCTAAATAAAAAACAGATTTGGACCGTTCATGCACTCGGGATGCGATCTGGACCGTTAGATCGTCCAGGCACGCAGATCGCCCGCATGGCCTCCTACGTGGAGCCGATGTCAGCGTGTCCACAACGCGACGCATTCTGACTCGCCGTGGCTGCTGACATGGCCGTCCCACATGGTCGTATTTTTTTTTTTTTACGATTTTAGCTCATGTTTTTAAATTTTCTTTCAAAAATATACATCTTATTCACAATTTCACCCATTTTTTTCATAATTATTTTTAATTTCGTCTTTAATTTTATTTTTTTCAAAAATTCAACAAAATTAGAATAAAATAACATCATTATTTAAATATATAATTTTATTAATTGTAAAATTATCCCGAACCAAATTTCTAGGCCCAGGTGTTACATATATACCAAATATCTAATATTTTTTTAAATTAAAAAATCAATTATTTGCCTAATAATTATCATAGTATATAAATACATAAGTAATATGTGTTTGCAAAGTACAACAACATTCTTAGTGTTGAAGGATGTTTAGTCATAATAAAATGTAAAATTGGAGAGACAAGGGCGTTCCATCTTCCTTGGACACAGCATAAGTTGATATTGATTGCTCATCCCACACAGTAATACAATACACACACATACACAAATATATATATATATATGTGTGTGTGTGTCCCAAGCTAATTTGTTAAACAATCTCAACTTATCAAACATTGAAATTGAGCAGATTAATGCATACTTAAGATTCACTACAATACTTAACATTTCATTAATTTTTGACTAATTTTGTGTTTAATCAATTAATTACATTTGGACAATTGGTAAATTATTTTAAATTTCAACTACCGATCAACCATGCTAGATGTAATTTAAAAAAAAAAATTTAAAAATAATACTTTTATATACCAAGCAAGCTAAGAAAACGAAAAATTCGAGGAGATTGATTATAGTGGGAAAAGTAATAACGACAAATTGGCAAAAATATCCAAGCCTACATATTTAGCTTATACGTATATGTGTGTGTGTGTATATATATATATATATATATATATATATATATATGCTTGTTTGGAATCAATTAAATGCCTAAAACAAGCATATTTTGAACTCAATTATGTAAGTCAATAGATAGAGAATAGAATAAATAAAACCAAAATACATAGTTAATTCCTTGAAGACGTGCCGAACTCTTCCTCGTGTAAGTAAATGTGCATTGGATTTGAAAGATCCATTATTAATATTCTTCATCACAATCCTTGATGTTAGATAATTTCTGATTTGCCAACTTATGTTAATCACAAAATTATTGAGTATTCTAGCAGCACAAGAACGTAAGAAGACATCACAAATTTAATGTAGTACCCATTAAATTCTTATAGTTCATTATTTGAAATATGAAAATTATAAGTTAAATTTATTAATGTGTAGATTATTTTTTAATTTTTACATTTCAAATAATCAAGTATTGAGCATTATATAAAAAATTTATGATAAAAGTTTACTTGTTATTTCAAATATATTAACTAAAATACCTAGTAATTAAAAGTACTAACTAGTTAAAATGAGTTTCGAATTTATTGGTTCTAAAGATTTTAACTTATTTTTTGAAATTAGTTTGATATATTTACGAAATTTATTTTTAAATTGTTATGTATAAAAAATTTAATTCATTTGATCACACATTTCATTGTGAACTATATTAATTTTTGTGATTTTTAAAATAAAAAAAGGACACAAAATTAATTATTTATGTATGAATCCGCTCTTATCACGAAATATTATACGGATATATTTAAAAAAAGAATTAATTAATAATATTTTATATATATATTTTTGAGATTTTATTTTGAAAAATAAAAAAAGAAAAATGTAGAGACTTTTATTAAATGAAATAAAGAATAAGATCAACAAAATATTTTACTGATAATAACAAAAAATTATTTGATTTCATATGCTTGAATATTAATTAGTACATTAGATTTATGAAGGAGAGTGAAGATTTAGATTTGAAGAAGAAACAAAGAGGAAAACGCCAAAAACAACTTGTAAAGAAAAGATGCCCGACGCACCCAACCGGCCACGTTGGGTTTCCAACAAGAGGACTTTCTTATTACAAATATTTGACGTAATAATATACTTTTAAAATTCAAATTATAATAACATCTAAATAATTTTTTAAAAATATATAAATTATAGTGTAAGATAATATCTAAATTTTTATGTACTTAATTTTTCTTTAACTTTAATAAGTAAATGTCAGTTTGTAGATTACGCATATGGTTTGAATTTTTCAGCCTGAGATTGTAAAGATTTTTCTTCCTGGTTCTAATACTCGCATGGTGGATGATTTATTTTTGACTGAATTAAAAATAATTTAATCTCGACATAAAAAAAAAAATTAATCTAACAATATTTTTATAATAATTATTTGAAAAGTAAGTTATTATAGAAGAAAAAAAAAAAAGCTGTGGTGGAATGAGATTGGTTAGTTATGTCAAATTATTTGCAATACATTTAATGTTTTTTTTTTTGGGAGATAATTTACAATATAGTTAATGGTTCAACATTAATATAATAATAAATTAAATTTAAAATTGATGATGTAATATTATTAGTCATAAAATATAGATCAATTTAAATAATTTATTATCTTAAAAAGTAATTTTATACAATATATATTTTAGCATAAAGAAAAAATATATATAATAATGAAACGTGTGGTAGAAATAATCAATGAGTCAAGCGGTTGACTGGATGTGGACCCCAGGGAAGGAGGTGGAATAACTTGAGGGCCACAACATTGATTTTTCGTGGGTCAAAACGCAGCGCTTTGCTTTAATTTTTTTCTAATAATCATCAATCTTACGTTAGCAATTTATATTCTTATTTTTATTTTTATTTTTTTAAAAGATGATAAATTTTGTTAAGTAACATTATTTTTCGTCAACATAAATTATCGACTCTATTGGTTAACTGTTTTATTTGATACAATTTTCAGAAAATTTCCATTTAGTTAAGTTTATAATATTAATCGTTTATTAATATTATTACTTATAATGTACATCGAAAATATTTTATAATATATATTTTTTTTAATAAATATTTTTGTTGATAATAAAAATTAAATAAGTTCATAATGATTTTCTATACAAATGTTAATAGGGATTGTTCATAACAAATTTTAATAAATTTAGAACTCCGAGTCGTATTTATAAATTATGCCTGCAAGTAAGTGGGGACAAAGCTGGAGTCACAGAGAATAGGCTGCAAGTGGAACCGTGGAGATAAGTTGTTGTTGCTTGTTGGTCGACTTCATTTTTCGCAGGGAGCTCGAGTTTAGAGGATGTGGCTTGTGTTTTAAGATATTAAGAATTAGGCAAAGATCTTGTTTTAATTTTAAATATATAATTATATTAATATATATGTAAAAATATAATATTATAAGGTATAAAAAATAGAAAAATATTATTATTTGGTTGGTTTTGATTTTCAAATTTTGAATTAATTATAGAATCAGTTACTCAATTCGCTACTCGATTAGACAAAAAATTAACTTGACCAAACCGATCTCTTTAACCCATTTAGTTTGAACTAATTTTTAAATTCATTTCAATTATGCACACATCAAATAATGGGAGAGTACGAAAAGCATGCGGGATGCTCTTTATTCGTCCTATTGAGTAACAAGCATCACATTTAAAGATATAAATAATATACATTGTTTCTTGTATTATTTTACATATAAAATTTTTATTGTATTTCATATCTAATATTACTTACACTAGTTGTTTTTGATTTTTTTATTAAAATTATTTAAATTATCTGACAAATGATTTATGTACTCAAAACAAATTTGCAAGTTAAATTAAACAGTGTGCTTAGGCAGCAGATCAAAAAGGCCTTTTGGTATAGTGATGATGATAATTTTTATTTTCTTTTAACATTCAGAATTAAACATGATTTAATTGACCAAGTTAAAGAAGACATACTAATAAGAGATTGGACCAAATTGGTTGGTCCAATTTGGTTTAGTTAGAATCGAGTTAGATTAATTTTTTAAAATATAATGTTCAGTTAAAAAATAATAATTATTATTTATTAAACTCACAAATAGTAAAATTAATAAAAAGAAATAACTTATTAAATAGTAATTTATAACTTGGGATTAAGTTGGATAAAAACGAATTGATTTGAGATTTTGGGTTCTCCCATCTTTGAACCAAACTATATTTAGTCGGTCCAATTAATTCAGTTTCATTATAATTTTCTGTTGGAAATTTATATACTCATTTTCCTCATTTTGAATTTACTTATTAGTACTGAGTATATAGTTCGTTTCTTTCTTTCTCTTTTATCCACTAAAAGAAACGAGCGTAACAGGCTCAAGTGTACAAGACAAGCCTTTTTTAAGCCCAGAGTCCAAATACTGGTTACCAACTATGAATCTGGGTTCCCGGGAACTTCATGGCTATGTCGGCGGCTAATTTGATTCTCTTCCCGGCGCAATTCCGCGCCAAACCAGAACCTGAAACCTACTTCTCCATTCTTCACAGTCTACCTCCTCTTCAGTTTACGAGGGATCGAAAAGGTAACTCCGTTGCCACGTTCAAGGACAACGATCGTGTGTTACTTACGAAACCATTTGCGAATCCAAGAGATCACAAAGATTGCTTTGTCGATTTGAGAGATAACAAGGGATGGATTCACTTCGTCGGCATTGGAGGCTGTGGCTTGTCTGCTCTCGCCATGCTTGCTCTCAAACAGGTTAGCTTTTGTGTGTAACACTGGACTCAACTTTCCATTTGGCTGCGAGAAAATGGAGAGACGTGACGGAAAACTGGAGTACCATGACATTACTTCTGGTCTTCGGATTTCTGTTTCTTTTGATTTGTTAACACTCCCGTAAAGGATTTCTAATTGTTACGAAGTTTTCCTCTCTTTTTTTTTTTTTTCTTTTTTTCTTCTGGAATTTATTCAGGGAGCGGTGTTCTTTTTAGTGTTCTAACCAAGAGTTACACCAGATTACAAATTAATATTTCAGTTCTCACGTCTGTATTAGGGTTTTGAGGTTAGTGGATCTGATATAGCTTGGAGCAGCTACATGGATGGACTGCAGGAAGCTGGGGCTCTTTTGCATGTTGGTCATTCTGTTTCAAATATTCACGGAGGCAAGGGATCTCGGTTGCCGAAGGCTATTGTTGTTTCAAGTGCTATTCCACAAGATAATGTGGAGATTAGTCATGCCAAATTTCTCGGTATACCTGTGTGAGTAATCAACTGGTTGGCTATAATTTTCATGATTTTGTTTATCATCTTAGAAGCTTGAATGTACTATGGAATTCTATCAAACCTAAAGCTAGCATCGCAATTGGAACTGCTTATGTAAGCCAAGGGTTTGATGCCCCTGGTTGGCATATGATATCAGTCATGATGAATTATTAGGGTAGTTGATGCTTTTTTGGTTGCTATGGTTGCAGATACAAGCGAGATTACTGGCTAACAAGACTAACGGAGAACTACAATCTCATTGCCATAGCTGGAACCCATGGTAATATTAGTAACTTATAAGTTATAGCCCCTTTTGTTTCATAAATTTTCAAGCTTACTTGCTTAGGCCACACGGTCAACCAAAATTTGTTGATTGTCATTCTTTCAGGTTTAGTTATGTGTTTTAAATTGGTGGAAGTGATGCTTAATTGCTCATAAATGTAATGCCATCAGCAATAAAATTTTCTGTCGTTCAATTTATTATTCTAATTGATATGGTCGTAATAGCTTCTACAACAAAGATAGATGTCATGTTCTTCAACATTCTTCTTATGGTGGAAATTTTATCATTATTCCTGCAGGGAAGAGTACAACAGCTGGTATGCTTGCTTATGTTTTAAACAGAATGGGGGATGATATTACAGCTGTAGTTGGAGCACAGGTAAAACAGGTATCATCATACCTTCCCAACCCTCTCAGTGCTGGTACGGATGAACGTTGTACTTCTCATTGTACCCTCTCGTCTGCTTGTCTATGATAATTTTCTGTTTCGAATTCTGTATTGAGATGTTTATTGCCAAATCTACTTACTTTTTAACATTTAGCATTTTTTCTGTTATTGAAATAATGAGATAGAGTTCCTCAAATAATAATAATACTAATAACAATAGGATAGAGTTGAAGTGAATAAATAATAAAATAGAGTTTATCAACAAAAGTTATTATGATTCAAGCCATTGTCTTGCAGTTTCCTGGAGGAAATATAATGCTAGGTGGTGGGAAAAACTTTGTGCTTGAGGTATGCCTTCAATTGATATTTGATATTTTTATTTTTGTTGTGTACTTTGGTGGATGTTTTATCATACATATGAAAATGAATATGGGCTTGTGCTTTGTGATTATCAACTTAGGCCTTAATGTAATCTGCCTTGAAACTTTAGCCAGGAAGTCCAATTTCTTCTTCTGCTGATAACTAAGCATTCTTTTTTGGATTTATGATGTCGAAAATATCACCATTCTTCTAATCTGATTGATTGTTTCTTTTTTGTGCTTCCTCTACTTGTTCTTCAGTTTTATTTCGAAAGGGTTGTATCTTAATGTTGTTAATTCTACATATTTTCACAAAGGCTGATGAATATGATGGTTGCTTCCTGGGATTATCACCTTACATTGCTGTTGTAACAAATCTGGAATGGGAGCACGTGGATATCTTTCCAGATGAGGTTGTAAGATAATCATCAAAGCCATGATTCTCTATTGCTTACTCGATGTTAGTGGGACAAGATTATTTGATTATACTTCCATGTCAATTAGGAAGCAGTTAAAAAGGTTTTCAGAAGATTCTTGAAACAAATCAGCAATCATGGACATCTCATTGTATGCGGAGACAGGTAAAGGAATACTGTCTACATCATTTTCTTGTAATTAAAATGTAATGTACTTAAAATCTCTGAATTAGTTGTAATCTAAAGAATCATGTCAAGTGGCACTTTTAGATAAATAGCAATGCGCACTCTTTGGTTTGACAATCATGATTATATTTTATATCTATAAAATCCTTTTTGATTAGTCATATTGATGGATTCAGTACTCATTTCTCTTGTTTCTTAGTTTTAATGACATAAGCTGTGTTAACTCCACTTGCAGTACATCAAAACACATTTCTTGTGCCATTCTTCAAAAGTTTACTTGCATACTCTTCAATTTTGTTCAGGGTTCTGCAATTCATTAAAACTTTTAAAGAATTCTAATTGGAGAACTTTGTTGGAAGATACTACAGTTTAGGTGCATATTCCTTCTTGGATCACATAAAAAGAGAAACTAAATCAGAGGATTCATGTAGTACGGTGTCTGTTTCGGGTCCATGTAGTGGTGGCTACAGAATAACAACATATGGAATATCAAATACTAACGAATGGCATGCATCATCAATTTGTTTAAACTCACAAGGTGGCAATGATTATATGGTGGTAAGTGTTATTTTTCAATATCTTTTGTGGTATCTTAGTAGTAGAAAGTATAGGTGAATGGCAAAATGCATTCTATGTTTTTGGAAAGAAAAGAACAATACTATAACAGAATTGTAAAATTGTTTGTAATCTTATTATATTTCTACTCTTTTGATGAAAATGAGAGATTTTCTTGATTGAAGTTTACTACTTATGTAGACACTTTTTAAATGCTGAATCATTATAATATCTGCAGATTTTTATAGGAGCAATAAAATTGTTCCTATTAATTTATTAAAAAAAGAGGTTCCTATATTCTTAGGTATGGATAATGGTAATTATTATTTTTGTCTGAAAACTATAATGCAGTAAGCATGTTTTTTAGGTTTCTGCTTTTGTGACCCCCTTTTAAAATTTACAAACACTTAAGAATTAGATTTTTCTTTCCATACATTTTCCTGAAAGTGGCTGCCTAACAAATTCTTGATTATCTGCAGTGTCATAGAGGTCTTCCATTAGCAAACATCAGTCTACAGATTCCGGGAGTTCATAATGTCCTCAATTCATTAGCAGTGAGATCAAAAT
This sequence comes from Carica papaya, assembly GCF_000150535.2. Next base: position 20,257 of record NW_019014352.1, on the reverse strand, counting down.
TTATTTATCTTTTAGAAAGTTCTGCTTCTTTATATATGCGAATTATGTTTATATATAAGCTTTTTTCATAACATGATTAATTTCCCCTTTTCCCTAGTACTAAAAGTTATTATTTATAGTTTAACACAAACACACAAGAAGGAAGTATATTAATACATTGCACATATATCACTAAAGTGAGTTATCGCTGTTATGTTATAACGACCCGGAACTTAAAAGAAAATAAATTATAAATTGAATGCGGAAGCAAAATAATAGAGTTAGAGTTTTCATTTCTTACATAATAATTTAGAATACCCAATAGGGATACAGAAATGACCATTCTAAAAGAACAAGTAAAAAAATCAAGAAATAAATGAAAAGTAAACAATTAGGTATTGTAAAACGATCTTCACTAACCTTTGAAGGGAGTTCTGGTGGTGAATTATTCACAACTCCCTTGTTGATGATAAAGATATGAATTTTGGTCATTTTGTTCTGAAATGATTAATGAAATGGTGAACTACACTAGCCCAGTGAGAATATCACACTATTTACCGATATAAAAATGAAGGTTGTTAAAAATCATAAAAACAATTAATTGAACTTTTAATTTAAGTAAATTCATTTATTATAAGTAAAACTATTTATTACATATTTATCGTTTGTGAGATTTTCAAAACTGACCTATAGAGATAATAGTTCAACGATATCATAATCTTATATTCAAGTAAGTATAACAATTTTTCATTTTTATTTGCCTACTGGTATCTATGGGGTTCACAGGGATGTCCTGCTACGCATGAACCCATATTAAAACTACCAACCGTCCCCATACCCCATCCAGTATGAGCACCAAAAATACCATCACTCAATACCCCGTCCGGTATGAGGGTAAAACAGGTTGTCCCCATATCCCGTCTAGTATGAGCGGCAAAAATACCAATTCTCGATACCCTGTTCGGTATAAGGAGATGTTCACGGCAGGGTTTTCTAAGCACCCGTTCTGTCTATCATCTTTCAGGATATCCAATAAGACTATCATTCATTCATTTACTTAACCAATTAATTTTTCATTTATATTTAATTTTCAGTTTGACAATTTAACTGTAAATCATGCAAGACAAACATTACATGCATTAAGAAAACACAAGTAATCTTATCCATTTTCAGTGTATTATCATGTATTTAAAACTATAAAATCAAACAATCAATTAAAACAGAATAAACAGTAATAAATAACCGATTCCAACTCCATTAGTAATCTGTAATTAATTATCGAATTTTTCTAAAGTTATCAAAATATCATATTATTGATAATTAGACTTCAATTTCATAATAGCGAATAAGGTGAGGGATTTTTACCTGAATTGGTGTCCGAAACACTTAACTTTCTACTACGCTTACTGGCAGTCTTCGGGTTTCCTGAATTTTCCTGCAGAAATTAAAATACGCTTCACATACCTAAAAATACCTCAAAAAATCCAAAATTGGTGTTAAAAACTTTTTCCAGTTAATTTCGGAATTCCGACACGGTGGCACCGCTGCTCGCGGCGGCAGTTTGCATCGGACTGGCCGTTTTCGGCCAGTTTTGGCCAGTTTCTGCCGGTTTTATACACATCCCTGCGAGAAAACACGTTAAGAGATCTCAGTTGGCCCAAAAAAGTCGAAAAACAAAAACTTACTGGCGGCGAAATTTTCCGGTGCAGCGATTTCGCCGGCTCACCTTCGCGGCCGAACATTTTTCTTCGGTCAACCTGTAAAAAACAGAATAGTGAACACAATGGTAGAAAAATCGCACGAAACGGGAATCGGAAAGGGGTTCATCGAAGGCGATTTTTTATTTTTTCCGCAGCAGCGCCGCCAGGCTTTTCTCGCGGTTTTCGACTTATCCGCTATTCCTTTTACTCCAATTTGGCCATGAAGATGTTCAACATCAAATTCCAAGCGAATATAAATTTTTTTACTTTTCTTAGCGGTCGGAGATAGCTCCGGCGCTGGCGGCGGGTGGAGGTCGGTTCTCTTCTTCAATGACTAGTTCTTCTTCTCCGGCGGGGAACTGGTGGCTATGGTTAAGGTTCAATGCGAAGTGATATATTTATACCCGTCTTCCTTAAATCTGAGCCATTCATCGTGTTTAATCTCGACTGTTCGATCGCGTTTAAAGAGAAAATGAATTTGAACCGTTCATCGCGATTTGATCGGGACCGTACGATCGCGTTTAAAGAGATAATGAATTTGGGCTGTTCATCACGTTTAATCATGACCGTCCAATCGCGTCTGAAGAGGGAACGGATCTAGACTGTCCATGCGCGTGGGAACGTACCTGAACCGTCCGATCGCAGGCATGCGGATTGCCAGCGTGGCTTCCCGCGTGGCATCGAGTCAGCGTGCTTTACTACGCGGTGCGCTCCAGTTCGTCGAAGCTGCTGACTGCACGGTCGTACATGTCGCAATTTTTCTTAATTGTATTTTGATTTATAATTTCCGATTTTTCTTTTAAAAATATTATCCGAACCCAAATTTTTACATTTTTTTCTCAAAATTATTTTCAATTTCATTCTCCACCTATTGTTTTTCTAATTTTATATTAAATAAAAATTTATAAATTTAAAAATTATATTTATATATATTCATTTTTATTTTTATATTTTTTTAAAATTAATATCGAGCCAAATTTTGGATCTGGGTATTACATATGTATTTCAATACGATTCTCTTTTGTTGTTCCTTCAGTCATTGCTCCCCTTGCGGAAAATTTTCATACTATGAATTACTCCTTTTCTTTTAGTTCCATGTTACTGAGTATTGTATTGTTCATGATGTAGGTCATTGCCACAGTGAGTTTATTGTATGGTGATCAAAGAAATATTCACGAATCAGTTCATTTTGTGAAGTCACACTTGCACAATTTCATAGGCATCTCTAGACGGTTTGAGATGATTGGCAAAATACATGGGTGTCATATATATGATGATTATGCACACCATCCAACAGAAGTTCATGCTGTTCTCCAGGCAGCAAGACAGAAATTTCCACAGATGGTTCTTCTTGTGGTATTCCAGCCTCATACTTACAGGTTGTTCTCTCAGATAAAAGTGGAAATGTGCTTCTATTTCCTTCCAAAACAATATTTCTATCATCATTAGGTTTTAATGTCAGACCTTGTTCGGTGCCTTTTGTTGAGCAGTCGCCTAGCAGCCTTAAAGGATGATTTTGCAACTGCACTCAGCAGTGCAGATCAAGTTGTTGTTACCAAGGTGCAATTTATTCCCTCTGTCATCGTCGCATTTTTGATAGGTTGTTCATAGTGATGTTATGACTTTTATTGTCAGGTCTATGCAGCCAGAGAAACAGACAAGTGGGGAGTTAGTGGAATGGATCTAGCCACATCAATAATTGGCCCACCATCTGAATACATCCCTTCTCTGGTAATATACCAAATGCCTTCTTGGATATCCAAAAATATATTTTGCACATCTTTAATTGTGATTTTTTATTATGATTATTTAGAGAGCAAATATACAAATTGCTGAATTAATATGGAAACTATTGACAGACAGAAACACCACATTATCAAATACAATGAAAAGCTCCTGCTTTACCACGAGCCATGAGAATTTGGATTTTACTCTAAAAACTTGTAAAAATTTCTTATTTATGGACTCGTGTTTTAATTTAGGCTACCTCTTATAGGAATCGAGGGGTAAATTTTAGATTTGCTTGCTACTTGAAGGATGTATAAATGCTGATTGATTTGCTCAAGAAATCCTTATGTTGCTTTGAAATTACAGGTGTCAGTTATTGATAAATTAGTGATTCAAATATGCAAGGATCCTCATTGTGAAACTGTTATTTTAACCCTCGGTGCAGGTATTCACTAATGAATAACCTGTGTTAACATTTAGATGACAGTTCTAGTGCCAAAACTCCTAAACATTGCAACTGTTTTGAATGATCAGGTGACATTACTCACGTGGGTCCTAACTTGCTTGGTGAACTGAAAAGGAGATTACAAATAAGAAGCTCTTAACCCAAGCGGCACTTCTTTGCTGATGCTATTTCATCCTGGGTGAAATTTTGTGTATGAGTTTTCATGCTTCTGTTAAGATCACCCAGAAAAGGCAACTGCCATTGTATTCGAATATGGCTAGTAATGTGAAGAAGTATTTCACACACACAAGTCTCTCTTGTTCTCTTTCACTCTCTCTCTCGGTGTTCTTCTGTCTCACATCTTTACAGTCTTTTTTTTTTTTTTTTTTCTCTCTTCCGCTCAACATTCTGTCTTCTATTTATATCTTTTGAGTTAACTGCGAGTACATGTCAAGGTAACATAATTCCCTCATCATATTTTCAAATTGGTTGTCTAATATAATTCCCTTATCATATTTTCAAATTGGTTGTCTAATATAATTCCCTTATCATATTTTCAAATTGGTTGTCTCTTACGATACGATAGGTAAGTTATGTAATGTAACATAGTTTAGATGCTTCACTCGTTAGATTTCATTGCACAACCTCAGTTTTTGGTCAGATTATATATATTGTTTTAGAAAATTTGTGGTAATCTAACAGATTCTTTAGGAGCCAATGTTTTCATGGGACGGGCTAGGAGAGAAAGAGCAACTTTCTTGAAGAATTGCCATTTAACCCAACAGTGTCCGAAGTCTGAAGAAAATACAAAGCACAATATATCATATTAAAAGCTACCGTACAAATTATATTTTATGGAGACTCTTGATAAAGAATCCATTTAAAAAATAATTATGAACTAAACAGAATATTCTAACCATATAAATTACTCAAATTTAGTGAGTGGAGTATCCCTCCTCATCTTAACTTTGTCTGTTCTTTCTCATATTAAAAAAGTTATTTTTAACTAAAGAAAGCTGTCACTCATACCATCTTTATTTTTCCTACAATGTTTTATTGTATAAATGAAGAAATTCAACATTTACCAAATTCCGAACAAGATAATGCCCAAAACTGTAATCTTGTGAAGTGTGTCTGATCACAGCTCTCAAAATTGCATAAACGAGGGGAAAAAAAGATAAGGGAAGTATTCTTCCTAACAATTTAAATATAAGTACCACATACAGTTGACATTTTGGTCTTAAAATTGCTGTGAAAATTCAGTAAATTTTGTTAAAATGAGATGACAAGAAATAGTCCTATAACCGTCCTCAGCGGTTTTAGAATGCTCTCTGTCCATTTAATGCATTCAAAAAGGTTTTGCCTAAGTTGTTTGATAATAACTCAGTCAAATTAAAAAATAAATCTTATTTGAACTTAGATAAATAAATAAATAAATACGGAAACTAAATTTAGTTTTAAATATGATAATAACACGTCTAAAAATACTGCAGTGAGTCAGACGAAGTCTAGTATAAAAAGACTCACAAACCATTGCATCTCCCTAGTCATAAGCCACCAGCCCAATGTCATCTGGCATTTTGCCATATGATATGTTTCCTTGTCTACTATCTCACTGCCAAGCTCTCACAATCATTGGCAGCTTTGTTTTTTTCCTTCAGGCCAACCACAGAGCAACCAAAAACATGAGCATTCTATCAAATTCCCATCAGCAGAAATGGATATCATATGTGAAAGAAAATATAAAAAGGGAAAATAAGTGTTACAAATTTTTTCACCTGCATTTTATTCACCACAAAAAATGCCATCCAGACCCCCCCCCAAAAGTTAATTTGCTCAGCAATTTCCAAACCAACCTATACCACTTTGCAGAACCACAGGTGAAAAGGGGGGCCCAGAAGGTACACATAAAATCTCCTCAAAAAGGTACCAGGTAACAAGAGAAAAACTAAAAGTCATTAAATAGGAGTGGTTTAACCGGACTGCTCATGGGATGGTTCTGCAGAACTCTGCAAGGAACTTGGTGGTGAATCAGCCCGTTCTGGTGGACTAATTGACTTCTTTGCCTCTGAATTCTGATGTTTGTTGCTACCATCAGGACTCCTAGTCCAATCAGGGACCTTTGACGACATGGAAGAAGTTTCAGATGAATGAGCTGTTGGAGGTGTCCTTGGATAGGCTAACACAGATGAATCGAGAACAGAGGGAGGATGCAGGCTCAACCCATAATTGTAAGAATAGCCCACAAAAGGATGATCAAATCTGCAGGTTGGGCCAAACTTGCAAAGTCCATACATAATGTAGTTTGTACACACAGCTTGTCCCTGCAAAAAGAACGGCACTCGGATAACTGAATCACAAGAAAAATATAAACTAGTTTCAAAATCAATCAAACCTTAGTCTACTGATTCTACTGGTTTTTCTTTTTGGTTTTCTCTAGAAGGCTTGTAATAGGATTAAGAACCCTAACATAAAACTCCACAAATATGACTAGTACCTACACTACTGAATTTTGCTCATTGCAATTATATAAAACAACGGGTAGTGAAACCTCATTTAACCAACTGTACGATCTTCTACTCCAATGTCCACAAAACTCTACATTTGACTACTCCCATGAATACATTTTAAACCACCCTTGCACTAGCATGTCTACATACTAAAATTTGGTGTCTAAGAAGTAGAAGAGAAAAAAAAATTTTCTCTCCACATATATACTCAGGCATGTTGTGCAGGATGGTTTTAAAGTCAAGTTGAATATGCATCTGAGCCAAATAGATAAAACCTTACAGGCCTGGATGGAAGCCCAAGTGGACCTATGGAACTCATTGCCGATTGTGCAATCCTTTCTTTTGGGTGATGGAACTTGCAATCAGACCCATACTTGCATGTCCCAGTATTCATATAATACCGGCATTCTGGCTGATCAGGTCTCTCAGGGAAACTTGGACTGAATGTTGGCATCATGTGCATCTGTGTGCTGGAACTTGAGTCACCTTGATTTTTGGAATTGTATAAACTGGCTCCAATGATGTTGGTAGAAGATAAAGGATTAGCATTTCCCTGAAGAAAAAAAGAAAAATATGAAATCAAATATTCATCCCATGATTGCCAAGTCATTTATGGAAAAAAAATGCCGAATTTACCATGGACTTATTTGTAAAGAGGCCTCGCAAAAAGTATTCTAAAGATCTTAAATAAGTATATTACTCTGTACAGTAACTACAAGGTGCCACCATAAAGCATATGAATAATTCTTTAGCATGAGATAACAGAGTAGTCCTTATACAATATCTGAATGGGAAGACATTAGGCCATTCTCCTAAGCGAATGAAGGTTTTATCCTGGTCATAATCATACATATGCAGATTAACTGTCTCAATAAGTATGAAAATCTTGTTTCAGTGGCCACCCACCAAGTTCCATAATAAATGTTACTCTGGGACAATCATGTTTCTATAATCAAAGTACTATGATGCTGCAATCGAGGACAGAAATATTTTTGAGACATAGTAAGCTGAAAAAAGTCAAACAAGACAAAAACAAGAACAACACAGGTAAAAGCTGATTTGAATGAGGAGGCATGTTGATTAATAAAAGCATCTAAATTTTAGGCTTTTAGCTAGGCAGAGTAGAAGTAAAGAGTGAGACAAAGCAAGACAAACCATTAGTACAGAAATCAAGATAAAAATTAGACCATTAGTACAGAAAGAAAATACAATTTACGCATCCACCTTTAAAATGATCAAATGCAACAAAAGAAAACCTATACTGCCCACACATCATCAGATATAAGATATTTTCATAAATTTAAGAAACAATTTACTTACCAAATAAGTATTCCAGCCTTGTGTAGGTAAAATTCCCTGAGAAGGAGAAACCACAACAGGCATGTAAACAGGTGGACCCTGTAACCGCGGACCAGTTATGTATGGTGCCCTTGGTAATGACCATGTTGGAAAACCACCAACATAAGGCAAACCCGATGAAGGTAAAATTGCTGGCCCAACAGATCCGTAGGTAGCAGGTCCAGTTACTGGTATGCCAGTTCCAAGTGATGCAGGTTGTGGATGATTGAATTTGCATGCAACTCCAAATTTACATGATCCAGTCCGCATGTAATAAGGACATGATCTTTCATCCTGGGTAAGGCACAATCCAGTATATATGTGTTGCTTATACCTACCATTCATGTAAAGAAACAAGCAGAAAACTACTACAATAATGTAGATAACCTGACAGATGTCAAAAAAATCAAGCACCTGACGCATTGGAAGACCTAAAATGTTGAATGAGACTGGTCCAGCACCATTCCTGTCCTTTGGGTGGTGATATTTACATGTTGGTCCATACTTGCAGGTTCCTGTCTTCAAAAAATACTGCAGGGTGTATTGGAAGACCAATCGTCATAAATTAGAAGTGATGTCATAAACAATGATTCTAAGATTAAAGCCTAGCAAACTAGTAGCAAAAAGTGTAAGTTACAAGAAAAAAGCATAACTACCTGATCAGAATGCCCAAAAAGAAGGTATCTAAATGGTCATTAATAAAATAATCCACAAACAACTCCTCAGAAAACCTACTGAAGAAACCTGGATAACTCTCCAAGCTAGGCATATGAGATGCAGGATAAATTGACCAACCTAGATAGATGATTAGAAAGGAAATCATGATGATGTGCATGCAAATGGATCTCCTAAAGATGGAAGAAGATTTCATACGATTTGTTAAAGACAAGGTTAAAAGGAGGTACTGCCCTAAGACATGGTGGGGGTATGCTGGAGCACAAAAGAAAATAAAGGGAAGAGGAAAGACAAACTAACTTTAATTCTAAACATTCAAGAAATTTGACAAGGCATAAAGGTAGTTCATAATTTTGAACAGATAATTATTGGACTGTTGTTAGGATGATATCGTTATAGTTACCAACGAAAACCTCTCTTGTAAACTACTATTACGAAAATAGCGTAATGCAGCTATACTGGTAATCGTTACTACTTTAGGAAAAACCTCATCAATCCAAATCACACATTTAATTGCACTTAGTATTCCTTTTACCATAAATGATATAGTATTAAACAACTAAATCCCTCAAATTTCCAAATAACATTAACCTAACTATAAAGATAGGACACAATAATCATTTTTCCTATCAGTGACTTGGAGCAAAGAGAGAAATAAACAATACCTTCTGACCATTACCCTCGCGGAACTAAAAAAGTGAGTTAGAACGGGAATTGCAGACTTACAAAATCACAGAAAACTTGCTATCTAAACTAGGAAAGAATTATATACCCCGCAGTCAGGTTGGCCAACTCTTTCTGGCAGTTCATCTCTATAATATTGAGCACCCTGTGCATGAATAGCAACATAATCAGACAACAAAATTAATGTAAAAAGAAGACTAAGCTAATGATGACCAGCATTGCTAGTGTCAAGCTAAGAACTTCATTATTGTGAAATCATTTATTACCTGTGCAGCATAAGCAGGATGATTGAACCGACAATTACTTCCATAGCCACATGATCCAGTCCTTAAATAATACAAGCAGTCAGGTTCACCAGGGCGATCTGGGTATGGACCCAAATGAGCCCCACCACCACCTTCTTGATTATCATGAATTTTTATCCGCCAAAATGCTTCTGCAATTGATGATCGAAGCACAAATCAAAAAGGTCGATTCTCCTACTGCGTCTAATATCATTGCCTTTTATAATCAATGCAGAACTTGCAAGTTATAAATGCAACAAGGATAAGAAGATTTAATTCTAGAGATTAACAGACAAGTCTTTTAAGGGACATAAATAAGACTTGCAAAAAGTAACTGAAAAATCCTAGAAACCTCAGTGTTCAAGATGCATTGCATAAAAATTACAATTATGAATATCAGCACGACATGTCCAAGCAAAAACGAAAAATGCTGGGAAGTATAAACAAATACATAACCCCATGAAAGGAATAACAACACAAATAAGAATCTGCTAATGCCCCACTAAGCATTGAATCGCAATCACAGTTGTTAGAGGTAAAAGAGCTACATGACAAATATATAAACTTCAGAACAAAGTCACCAAAACAAAGAAAAAAATCCCAACTTAATCAAATAAAGCAAATTGCAACAGTGATCATAAACATAAAAACACCAAAATTACGATCAGCGAATAAGAAATTTTCCCAGGAAAAGAACAATCTAAACTTGAACAATAAACAAAAATTGATAGAGTGATCACAATAAAAACTACCCTAGCGGCATGATCGGCGACTAACATCCCCATATCATCAAACGCATTACACAAAAACAAACCATCATCAGATCTCTCTCGTACTATCCAACAACAAGAGTACGGAAAAAGAAAATACTACCTTCAATATTATCAGTAGATTGATTGGACACAGCATTGCTCTGAACCTGCCGATTATCTGGCATGGGTGGCACAGATATTTCGTAAACCCGATTACTTTACTTGACAAACAAATCAAAACCCAGACACAATTTGCTGAATTTTCAAGCACGAATCAGAGAAAACCCCCCTCAAACCCAGAAAAACAAAATAAAAACCCAGTAGAAAATCGCCCAGAGACACAAAAGCGTGTGATTCTGAGCAGAGAATGAGACAATGATCGAGGACAGAGAAGAGCAAAACTGAAAAAACTGAAAAAAAAAAAAAACATAAACAGCAGAAACAAAAACGTTTCCCCTTTTCTTTCTTCTGGGAATCTAGTGAAGAGGAAGAAGAGGAGATAAGTTTTTGTGGAAAATCAAAAAGTGAAATCTCGAAAATATTCGAATTCGATTAAATTCCTCTCTCTTCTTCTTCCTCTTTTTTTCTTTTCCTTTTTTCACCCCCTGTTGATGAGGTATATTGGGAAAATTTTCGGATCTATTTTGCGAACGTGAAAACCGAAAATTTATAACATTAGAGTAAGTTTCTCTGCTCGTGTACGAACAATAAATTTCTCAGGTCCCTGTAAAATTACTTTATTGTCCTTAATCCCCGGGCAACTACCCTCCCTGTTTCAGTTGCTAACCGGCGTGTATTGGCCTTCCTTGTACATGTCGACTTCGATCTTTTGACGTGGCACCATCTGAGCCGTCTGATCTTCGAGAAGTACGGGGCCCGCACGACTTCTTTTTTCCCCTCTCTTTTTACTGTTTTGGTGTATGATGACGTGAGTCGGAGTTAACGCACAGTCAAAATTGTTTGCGTGACGAGATGTGGGTTTTTTATGTCACTCAAAACGACGTCACCTAGACATTCTCAGAGAGTGCGGTCTCAGCATTAATTGTGTGTTTAACAGATTCTTAAGCTCTTCGCATGTCACATCATATAAAATTATAATTGTTATCATGTGAATTGAGTACATAACCAACTGACTTTCGTTCTGGCATTTACGAAAAAAATTTGATTTTTAACTCTGTAATTAGTACAAGATTAACATATATTATATTATATTTAATATATAAATTAGAGATGAGCATAGAACCGATATGTTCATTTTCATATTCACTACTCATAAGAAAAAAAAAAAAAAGAAACTTACTTTACGAATAAAATTTTTTATCTAATCTATCCATCATATTTATTTATTTTTTTTAATTTTAGAAAACCTTATAAAATAATTAAAAATTTTAACTTTTAAACAAAATAAAATATAATTTAAGATGATATTTAAACATAATCTACTCAATAATATACAAAATAATATCATAAATACATAATATTAGTATTCATTAATTAAATTTAAATTAATTTAAATATAATTATAAATAAAACTAAAAAATTTACTAATAAAACGGAAACGAAATGAATATATCATTAAATTCGTACTCAATCTATAATTATAAATTTTTATTTGTTCTATTTAAAATTAGTTTAGATGGATTAACAAATAATATGCTCCTATTCTTGTCTCTAAAATAAATTTTTATGTTGTAAATACAAATTTTAACTTATTTAAAATAATATAAAATATATAATCGTCTTCGTTTTTCTTTTTATATTTAAACACAAATTTTCTCAAATTAATACGTTTAAAGCATGAACTAATATTGTATGTATAGCTTAGTATAGTGTCGTTACATTTTTTTTATTCTAACCATAATTTATGTATTACTGAAAAATCAATTAACTGTAAAAACAAAACAATATTTGATTTATTAAATCCACAAGTTATTCTTTTTAAATATTTAACTTATTTTAGATATAATTCAAAAAATATGTATTTTCCATAAGTGAAAACTAATATAGCCCATTTAAACACGCACATAATTATTCATATGATTTGTAGAGTTAGAGTTAGAGTTAGAGTTAGAGTCATTTTTACCCAATCATAGAGAATATAAATAAAAAATCTTATCTTTCTTTTATTTTTTTTTTTAAATGGAAGGGAGCACTTGCTTAAGAAAAAAGAACAAATGATAGAAACAAAGAAAAAAGTCCTTTGTTTTATGTTTGTTGATAATAGAATGTTTTATGTGAACTTGTTCTTTAATATTTCCATTGCAATATATATACATATATAATTTTTTTATGGTGAAAGATGTATATTTTGTAGGATCATAATCTTAGCCTGAGAAAAGTGATGTTTTGTAGGGATATTTAGATAAATTGGTTTCTTATAAAGAACAAAAATAAGATATGGAAGTTATTGTGCGCCAATGCAAGTGAATCTCATATCAAAATTGTTTCTAACTAAATTTAAAAAACTTTAGAGACATTGGCGACACATACATCATTCGATTTGAATTTTCTATGACCTACAAAAGTTTTTCTTAATAAAGTAATAATAATATCCCCTATTATTCAATTGCTCAGTTGAATAAATATTCGTTTTAATAAAAATATGTGCATTCTGTTTGTTATATAATAGATGCACATAACTGTAAAAACTTAAATCTCTATCCGAAATTTAGAGCGTATCACTCCGTAATAGTAAGATAAACAATACTGAAATTTATTATATAATAGAACCAATTAATATTTTTATGTTACATTCCTTACATGTTACTTAAAATATCCAATAAGGCTATGTGAATGCTTTTGAAATTTAAACGAAAAAAAGACACAAAAAGAAAACAAATATGGTTAATCTCTATTAGAAACTGACAAAGCGAGAGAGGTGATTCTTTAATGGGTCTCTCGCTGTTTAGGATTCGGGTCTTGGTCGTCATGATCTGAAATGATTAATAAAAAAGAGTGAGCTATGCTAGCTTAGTAAGAATATCAACATCTTACCATTGATACGAAAAATCAAATGGTTGTAGAAAATATAAAACAACAAATGAAACTCATTTTTAATAAAACCCGAATGTTATTTCACTGAAAACCTTAATATTTTATCAACTAACATGTAATCTCTCAAATATCATTCATTAAAATAAAAAAAAATCAAAATTACAATTTAATAGTATACATTTCGATAAGCATACACGTTTGACTCCTCACATTTCCCAAGCTAGATTTCTTACCATGTTCATCTCTACACTATCATTTTACCTTTTTTCTACTGATGTCGTTGAGGGTCCGTAGGGATCCCCACTACACGTGGATATGAACATTTATTTTCTAATAAAATGATCGTCTCCATACCCCATCCGACAATGGGTGCAACAACAAACAACCATCTCAATACCTTGTCTAATAAGAGCGACACTTATAAACTCCCAACCCTTCTGATATGGGACTTTCCAGCCTCGTACAGCTGAAGGTAACCTCCACAATAGGATTCACCCTATGCATAAAATCCGTACACTCTTACTCATGATACCCGGTAAGCAATTTTCATCAAAACACATTAGTTCACGCATATTATTTCTTTCATTACTATTTAACCCAAAATGACACGTATACCCACATACCCATGCAAGACAAGAGTATGAAATTCATATTTCAGGATATGTGAATAAAATAAATAAATATACAACATACTGACCGAAACGTATTATATGCAAAATAGAACAATGGAAAACATAGATTAAGGCAAATAAATTGAAGTAGGTTAAAATAGAACAAAATAAATAAGTAAACACAATAAAGCGACCGAATAAATAATCGACAAAATTAAGCAAACATGGACTGACCGATTACTAGATCCATCAACAACCTCTACTTAATTAATTAACGAATTTCTAATTATCTAATATTTTTTTTAGTATTAATTTTAGCTTCAATTTCACCGCAATAGGGAAAATGGGTGAGAGATTCTTACTCATTGGTCAATATCCAAAACACCGTCTTTTTTCACTCGATTCCTGACAAATTTTGAATCTTGAATTTATTAGATTTTCTTGATAAGATTGACTGTATGTCAAAATAACATAAAAATATGCAAGAAATGGCAAAAAAGGCAAAAATCTCATTGGGAGGTCGGGTTGGGGTTCTGGCACGGCAGCGCCACCATGTTCCGCTGCTTGGTCCGCCTTCTTCGGCGGCTCTTCCTCTCAGTCAGATCGATTTTGGCTGGCCCTTGATGATTTTTTTTTTTTAAATCATGGTTAGGTGGTGTTTCTCGGCAAGAGGAGGGGAAAAATAGATGTTTACCAATGGTTTCAGTCCTCCAGTACGGTGGCTCAGTCGAGCTTTGTTGTTATTTCCTTGTGGTTTGTGGTTTTACTCAGTTATCCTGCATCAAAAATACGTTAGACAGTTAAGCGTAGAGAAATGGGAAGAACAAGAAGAATTTTCGACCTATCAGAGTGTTTTTTGCGATCCGGCATGGTGGCGTCGGCGTTCCTCCGGTGGGTAAGTCTCTTTCTGGCTGCCCTTCTTCTTATTCTTCGATGAGGTATGTTGGCTAGGGTTTTGGGGTTTGGTCGAAGAGATGCTTAAATACACCTCCCTTCGATTTGGGCAACCCATCCAGGCTTGCGTAGATTAACCTCAGCCATTAGATCTCGCTTATTTAGAAAATAAATCCAGATCGTTCAATTGAAAACATGTGGACTGTTCGGTCAGGCTTATTCGGGGAATTGATCTTGGCCGTTTGTGCGTGTAGGAGTGACCCCGGGCCGTTCGGTCGGTCTGGCACCTGGATTGCCCGTGTGGCTTTCTGTGTGGAACCTGTGTCGGTGTGTCCACCACATGGCGCGTAGTGATTCATCGTGCCACTAACTGGGCGTACACGTGGCCCTTACTTTCTTTTTTTTGTGATTTAACCTCCTATTTTTAAATTTTTCTTTCAAACATACCCCCTTTATTTATAGTTTGACCCTGGCTTCTAAAAATTGTTTCAAAAACACTCAAAATGCATATTTCTAAAAATAAAACAATAAACATAATTAAAATTAAAATCCATGAATTTTTATTATTAGAAAAAATATTAAAATTCACCATTCCAAGCCTAATTCTTGGGCTCAGGTGGTTACAACTCTCTTCGTTAAGAAAATTTAATCCCTCAAATTGTTGCTCCCTAATCAAACAATCGAGGATACCTAGCCCTAAAGTCTTATTCCAACTCCTAGGTGACCTCGTCTTGCGAATGATTTTGCCATAGAACCTTGATAAAGAGAGTTTCTCTATTGTAAAGCACCCTATTCTGTCAGTCCAAAATGTTAACAAGTACATACTCATAAGATAAATCCTCATGAAATGGAAGTGGCTTGTAAGATAAAATATGTGAAGGGTTAGAGTTATACTTGCGTAGCATCGACACATGAAAGACCTTATGGATTCTGGATAGTTCTAGAGGCAGTGTTAGTCTGTAGGTGGATGTTCCAATTCTGTCCAAAATCTCAAATGATCCGACGAATCAAGGATTTAATTTCTTTCTCTTTCCAAACCTGGTGACGCCTTTAAGGGGGGTGACTTTAAGGAACACTCGATCGCCTTTCTTAAATTCAAATCCATCATTCGAGTGTCTGCATAACTCTTCTATCTATTTTGGGTCATCTGAATATTTTTCTTGATTTTGGCAATCTTTACTGTGGTCTCATCTACAAGGTCTGGGCCAATAAGTTTCTTATCACCTACTTCCTCCCAATAGATTGGTGATATACAGAGTCGATCATACAATACCTTATACAAATTCATACCAATACATGTCTAATAATTGTTATTGTTGGCGAACTTTACTAGGGGTAGGTGATCATCCTAGTACCCTCCAAAATCTAAAACACAAGCCCTGAGCATGTCTTCTAGTGTGCGAATAGTTCGTTCTGATTGTCTATCTGTCTAATGGTGGAATATTGTACTAAGAGATAATTTCGTTCTCATCGCTTGTTGAAAGCTTGTCCAAAACCTAGAGGTAAACTTGGGGTCCCTATCTGATACCACTGTCACCAGAACTCCATGCAACTTGACTATCTCTTGAATATAACTTCTAGCTAGCTTATCTAAGGAATCTATTATTCTGATAGCCAGAAAGTGGGAGGACTTAGTGAGTCGATCCACAATTACTCAGATCGCATTATGTCTCGAACTTACCTTAGGTAATTTTGTTATAAAGTCCATGGTGATATGTTCTCATTTCTATTCTAGAATTGGAAGTGGCTGAAGTAACCCGTCTGATCATTGATGGTCTGCCTTAACCTGTTGGCATGTAAGACATTTGAAGATAAAGTGAGCAATATCCATTTTTATCTCGCTCCACCAAAATTGGGGTTGCACGCTTTGGTACATCTTGGTACTTCTCAGGTGTATGGTGAATTTCGAACTATGAGCCTCCGTCATAATATCTCTTTTCAATTTACTATCACTAAGAACACTAAGCAAACCATTTACAGAAACTCAAAAATCTAAATTCAAATTATGTTCTATATTCTTTCTGAGAGTTATTAGAATGGAATCGACTAGCTGAGCCTCTTTTATTCTTTGGATTAACTCGAGTTAGACTGCTAAGTGAGCTATACATGTGGCCTTTTTCAAGTCTTCGAGTTGTATATGTTGTGTGGCCTTTATCATCCTGCACTCAGAAATCATTATATGATCTAACATATCTGTATTTTTCCCGCTGAGGGCATCGAATATCACATTACCCTTACTCATGTGATACAAGATCTTACAATCGTAATTCTTATGGAGCTTTATCCAACGCTTCTGATGCATGCTGGGATCATTTTGGGTGAATATATATTTTGGACTCTTATGATCCGTATAGATT
Organism: Carica papaya; assembly: GCF_000150535.2. Next base: position 3,306 of record NW_019014352.1, on the reverse strand, counting down.
TCAAATGTTTCTCCATACAAGTAATGACGTCGTTTTCAAGGCGTGGATAATCGCGACAAGCTCCAACCGTGGGTGGGGTAATTCTTTTCATAAATTTTTAATTATCTAGACCCATAAGCTATGACTTTCCCCTGCTGCATCAAAATGCAACCCGGCCCTTGGTAGGACACATCACTGTATGCTATATATCCACATGTTCCATTCAGCAGAGCCAACACTAGTACGGTAGTCAGTCATTCCTTGAGCTTTGTAAAGCTTTTTTTATATTTCTTATTCCACTTGAACTTGATATTTTTCTTCGTGAGTCGTGTTAGGAGGCTGCTATACTTGAGAATTCTTTTATAAACCTGCGTAATATCCTGCCATACCCAAAAAACTTCTAATTTTCTTGACCAAAGTCAATTGCTTCTAACCCATAACTACCTCAATCTTGTCAGAATTCACTGACACTCTATCTTTCAATACTATGTATTATAGGAAGGAAGTCTGTTCAAGCTAGAATCTACGCTTATTTAACTTTGCATATAACTTCTTCTCTCTGAGAACCTATAAGACTTGAATAAGATGTTGGGCATGTTCCTCTTTACTCTTATAATAAACTAGGATATTATCAATAAAAACTATAACAAACTAGTCTAAGAATAGCCTGAAGATCATGTTCATTAAATTCATAAAGATTGAAAGCATGTTAGTCAATCCAAACGGCATAACAAAGAACTCATAATGTCTGTACCAAATCCTAAAGACTATCTTAGGAATATCATATGTCTTGATCTTTACCTGATGGTATCATAAACGTAGGTCGATCTTGAAAAAAATCTGAGCATCCTATAACTGATCAAAAAATGTCATCAATCATGGAAAAGGAGTATGTGTTCTTAATTATGACCCTTTTCAGTTTTATGTAGTCTATACATAATCTTAAGGACCCATCACTCTTTCTTGCGAACGTAACTCTAGCACCCCAAGGGGATATGCTGTGTCAGATGAACCTATTATCCTGTAACTCTTTGATTTGTTTTCTCAGTTCTTCCATTTCAATACTGACTCATTCGGTATGGGACAACTGAGATGGGTTGGGTGTTAGGCTGAAGATCAATGACGAATTCTACTTCTCGATTTACTGGTAGTCTTGGTAGTTCATTAGAGAAGACGTCTGAAAAGTTTCGGATAATAAGAATATCTTGAATGCAAATCTCGTCCTTGGGTTTGCCTAACGCAAAAAAAAAAATAGTTAAATTTACCAATACTACTACCATGTGCCAACAATATCTAAAATTTTATTAATTAGTGAAAAACTATTCGTTAGGAATGCTGAATATAAGCTTCTTGTGATAACAATCAACAGTAGTATGATATGCCGTTAACCAGTTCATCTACAAGATTACATCAAAATTTCTCGTATCTAGTGCTATTAGATCTACGCTCAGCTCCCTACCTGCTATCTTTATTATACAAGTTTTGTATATAACATTCCCCAATAATGTTATGTTCCTAAGTGCAGACACCAACAATACAGAATCAAGACGTTCAGGTAACATATTTAAATTTGAGTAAAAGCATGTAAAACAAAAGAATGTGAAACACCAGTGTCAATTAAAGTATGTACAAGGTGTTTGCAGATAATATACGTACCCTGTATCACATATGGGTTGGCTTCGACATCCTACTGGGTGAGCGTGTAGACTCTGCCCTAAACTACAGGTCTGGTCTGATTTTGATTCCTCGGACACTCTCTCGCGTAGTGTTGGATACTCCCGTATGTGTGACAGGTGTTGTTGAAGTGATAACAAGGTCGGTCTACTTGATACTTGTAAATCTTGTTGCATCCTATAGGGGCTTGGGGAGGAGCCTGAGGTGAGGATCTTAGTCTCTTATTCTGCTAGTTCAGTGCAGTAGGTGCTAGTCTACAATGCGGAACCAGGGGCTTGGAGTTGCCCATTACTGAGGGAAAGATACAGAGGTTCCTCTCTATTAACTGTGCCTTGGCCGACTGGCGAACAAGTGTCAAGCTCAAATACATATTACTGCTATCTGATCTAAGGATGAAGACCCCATTCAAACCTTCTCGCATTCCTGCCTTCATCTATCATGCTCTCAAGAGAGTACCTGCCTAACTCTAGAAATTTCTAGGTATATTCTGATACTGACAAATCTCTCTAGGCCAGGTGTGCAAATTCCATCTTTTTTAGATGTTAGAGATATTCCAAAAGATACTCAGTATTGAAGGCTGTCAAAAATTGTTCCCAGGTTATTATAGTGAGTGGAGTAGCCTGCTTAAGTTGTCACTAACACCCTGCCTCACCTACGAGTAAATAAGTGGAAATGACAACCTTCTGTTCAAGAACCATCTAAAGGGTTGTAAAGGTTTTCTCTATCTATGCTAATAAATACTCAGCTTCTTCAAAAGTAGATGCCCTTGCAAAAGTAGGTGATTTAAGTCTCTTATACCTCTCGATGTAGCCCGGACCAATCATAGGTGGAGCTGGGTCCTACTTGAGAGGAACTGGATTATGCTGAGGAGGAATCAGGTAGCCTTGTGGCAGCATCGAGTTATATGATGAAGGCACTAGATTGTACTATAGTGGTGTCGAATGGTACTATGGAGGAAGTAAGTTGTACTGTGGGGGTACTGGATCCTCTCAGTATGGGAGTGACTCATACTGTTGTAGGGGTGGAGGGGGATCAAACAACTCCCTTCTCTCCTCCCTGACCTGCTGGGCATAAATGAGCCTTTCAAGTATCTCGAAAAGTCGATCAACATCCTCTCAAAACGATCCCTCTCGGGCTACTTATAAAGACCCGAAACTTTAAAGAAAATAAATTTATAATTTAAATACAGAAGCAAATAATAGAGTTAGGTTTTACATTTCTTACATAATAATTTAGAATGCTTAATAGGGTTACAGGAATGTCTCTTCTAAAAGACAAATAATAATTAAAAAAAAAGCGAATAAATAAGCATCCTAGAACAACCTTCACTAGTATTTGAAGGAAGTGCAGGTGGTAAACTACTCACAACCCTCTTACTGATTGGGATCTGAATCTTGGTTTTCTTGATGTGAAATAGTTAATGAATTGGTGACCTACACTAACCTAATAAGAATATCATACTAATCATAGATGCAGAAAACTAAATATTGGTAAAAAAAAAAAACAACTAATGGAGCCCTTACTTTAATTAAAATTAAATACATTTAACTTAAAGACGTTTGTTTGATACTTATCGTTACGAGTTTTCTAAAAATAACCTATGAAGACTCATATCCATACCACTTTTCATTTTCAAACATAGGAGAACAAGAT